>PVJI01005781.1:26405-92937 GCA_004026765.1 Micronycteris hirsuta | reverse complement strand
ATTATGATGTGTCTTGGTGTGTTCCTCTTTGGATCCAACTTCTTTGGGACTCTCTGAGCTTCCTGGACTTCCCGCAGGTCTATTTCCTTCGCCAGCTTCGGGAAATTCTCCATCATTATGTGTTCCAATATTTTTTCAATTCCTTGGATTTCTTCTTCTCCTTCTGGCAGTCCAATTATTCGCATGTTTGGATGCTTATTGATGTCCTGGAGGTTTCTGAGCCCCTCCTCCATTTTTTGAATTCTTGTTGCTTCATTCTTTTCTGGTTGGATGTTTTTTTCTTTCTGCTGGTCCACTCCGTTGATTTGAGTCCCAGTTTCCTTATCTCTATTGGTTCCCTGCAGATCTCTTCTCATTTGTTCAAGCAAGTTCATTAATTTTTTGTTGAATTCTGAAAGCATCCTTATTACAAGGGATTTGAACTGTGCATCTGATAGGTTGGCTATCTCTTGGTCGGTTAGCTCTGGGGTTTTGATCTGTCCCTTTATTTGGGCCATTTTTTTCCCCCTCGGTGAACCTGTTACTGTAAGGGGGGCGGAGTCTTGGGGATCCCCTGTGCAGGGAAGTTCCCGGTAGTTGTGCTGGGACCGAAGCCTCTGGGAGAGGGGCCTGAGCACACAATGGCGCCTTCTCTGCTCTCCGCACCCACACCGCCTCCTGCAAGCACTTCGGGCCCCTTTGCGCTGACTCCAGGGGTCGCTCCGGGGTCGGTGGGAGCCGAGCGCAGACCAAGCTTCAGTCGGTCCCCGTCTGGGTGAGCTTCAGCCCCGCGCGCGGGAACCGCCCCTCCAACCGCGGACCTGCCGTCTGCTCACCTGCTCGCCGCGGGGTCGCCGAGCACTCTCCCTTCGCTCTGCACCTTCTGGTTCACCAAACTTGATGAATGTATCTTCTTTAATTCCTTGGTTGTCGGACTTCCTCTCAATATGATTTTCTGTCATATTTGGCTGCATTTGGATGTGTAGATTTCTTTTTTTTCCCTTTGTTTGGTTGTGCGAGGCGGTACGGTGCATTCACCTATGCCGCCATCTTAGGAAGTCTCGCTACTCCAAGTTTTTTTATCCTGTCCATTTCATTGGAATATTTTTTCTAACTCTTCATTTTTCAATTTGTGTAGGTATTTTGTTCTGAGGTGGGTCTCATGTAGGCAGCGTATATGATGTTCATGTTTTCTTATCCATTTAGTTACCCTATGTCTTTTGATTGGAGCATTTAATCCATTCACATTTAAGGCTATTATTGTTAGGTATTTATTCATTTTTCACCTTTGTACCTGTGTTCCTCTCTCTCTCACTCTTTTTCTTCTTCTTAAAGCAGACCCCTTAGCATGTCTCACATTGCTAGTTTGGTGGATATGTATTTGTTTATCTTTCTTTTGTCTGGGAAACACTTCATTTCACCTTCCCTTTTAATTGAGAGCCTTGCTGGTTAGAGTAGTCTTGGTTACAGGCATTTGTTTTTTATACTTGGAATATTTCTTGCCATTCCCTTCTGGTTTGTAGTGTTTCTGTTGTGACATCAGCTGCTACTAGCCTTATCAGATCTCCCTTGTATGTTATTGCCTGTTTCTCCCTTGTTGCCTTTAAGATTCTTTCTTTGTCTTTAAAATATGTCATTTTAACTATGATGTGTCTTGGAGTGAGCCTCTTTGAGCTCATCTTGATTGGGACCCTCTGTGCTTCCTGAATTTGCATGGCTTTTCCCCTATCCATATTAATGAAGTTTTCTGTCATTATTTTTCAAATATGTT
This sequence comes from Micronycteris hirsuta, assembly GCA_004026765.1. NCBI lineage: Eukaryota > Metazoa > Chordata > Mammalia > Chiroptera > Phyllostomidae > Micronycteris > Micronycteris hirsuta. The sequence continues at coordinate 91,187 of PVJI01005781.1, read as the reverse complement.
TTCTATCCATTGCTTATTTTCTTCTCTGTCTGGTATTCCTAGTATTCCTATGATTCAAATGTTGCTGTGTTTCATGTAGTCCTACAGTTCCCTTAAGCTATCTTCATATTTTTTTCAGTCTTTTTTCATGCTGCTCCTCTACCTGGGTATTTCTTTCTACCTTGTCTTCCAGCTCACTAATTCAGTCCTCCACTTCATCCAGCCTGCTTGTAATTCCTTCTAGTTTGTTTGCTTTTTTTAAATTCAGATATTGTATTCTTCATTTCTTCCAGGTTCTTGTTTGTAGTTTCTATTTCCTTTTTCATGCTGTTGTTGTTCCCACTCAGTTCCTTGAAGTTGTGACTGAGCTCCATGAGCATCTTTATTTATTTATGCTTCTATTTTTAAGATTTATTTATTTATAGACAGAAAGGAAAGGAGGGAGAAAGAGAGGGAGAGAAACATCAATGTGTGGTTGCCTCTCACATGGCCCCCACTGGGGACCTGGCCTGCAACCCGGGCATATGCCCTGACTAGGAGTTGAACCAGAGACCCTTTGGTTCACAGCCTGTGCTCAATCCATTGAGCTACACCAGCCAGGGCCCTTGAGCATCTTTATAACCATTGCTTTGAACTCTATGTCTGATAGTTTGCTTGCCCCTATTTTACTTAGCTCATTTACTGGGGGTTCTTCCTTTCAACTGGGGGTTCTTTCCTTGTTTCCCAATTTTAGGTGACTCTTTTTTTTTTCCTTTCTGTGATTCAGATGCTCTGCTTTTCAAGCTGTCTTTGTGGGGTGAATTTTTGTGTTAGAATTTCTTTGCAACTCAGTGATGGAGTTGCTTTAATCTCTTTGTCTGAATGCTATAGGGTTGCGCTTTCTTCTGTCTGTGTGAACTATCTTATTGTTCTTGTGCATTATCTGTTGGTGGCTTCTTTGTTGCAGAGTTCTCCCCTCTAGTGGGCTTATTGGAAGTGGCAACTCCCACCTGGTCTTGTATGCTGTCTACAGGTGTTTTTTAACATACTAGTGTTACCAGATGACCAAACCTATACCAGCAAAAACGACTCCCTTACCACACCAGAAATCTCATCCTCAGTTGCAGTAAGATTGATAAATATGAAGAGAGATTGCAGATGTTATAAGAAATGTCAAAGGGAATATGAGATGACTAAAAGAGAGGAAAATTTTATTGTGTGGTAAGAGGGAGGAGAATTGATAAGAACTGAGATAGGACCAAGGTGGAGAAATGGAAAGAGCACAATTTAAAACATGAGTAAAACACAGAATGGCAACAGGAACATTGGGAAGAGTGCTGTTTAGGATTTGGAACAGAAATAGTATGATAAGAAATGTATAATCTGAATAAAAAGAATAAAAAGTAAAAGACCAAGAGTAGTGAGTTATTTGAAATATGAGAGTAGTGAAAGATGAAAAATTAAAACACAATATGAAAGGGAGAATAATAAAAAATGAACAATAAAAACAAACAGAAAGTAACAAAAAGAAGAAAGACATATTTTTAAAACATGCAAGTTCTGCTGAAGAGCAAAGTGAAATTTGTCTCCGCTGTTGTTCACCTTCTGACTTCTTTCTGGATCTGTCACTGGTTTTCCCTCGGTCTGGATCTTACTATCTTACTCTTCAGAAAGTGAAAAAGAAAGAAAAAGAAAAGGAAAAGGGACAAAGAAAAAAAGGAAAAGAGAAATGAAAAAAGAAAAAGAAAACCTGCCCAGCTGGTTTTGCAGATCTTCCGGGATCCAGCAGGCGGAGGGGCTGGGCTCTGTTTTTCCTTTCCTGTAGTTCTGCAAGGTGGGGCTCAGTCTGGGCTACAATAATCATAGGCGCCCACCCTGTCAGAGCAATGTGCAGCCCCCACTCTCCATTCTGCGTGTTGGCTCCCTTTGAGCAGGGATAGGCCATCTCACTCTGCATCTCTTCGATTAGACTGTGAGGTGCACTGAGGGGGAGCAAATCACACCCCCTCCTCCTTCTTTCTTGTCCTGGCCACTGCATGTGAAAGGTCCCTTCCCTGAGCACCTCAGTTTTCCTTTTGAAAAAAAAGTCTCTTTGTGTGCAGCTGCTGCTCCAAAGCCTCTGCCTGGTTTTCTACACAGTCCAGGCCTCTGGCAAGTCCAGATCTACCTAGGTCAACCCTGGTCATGCCCCATCCCTTTTCTCAGTGCCACTTGTCACCAGGATCTCCCAATTTTTCTGTCAATATCCCAGTCTGTGATCACAGCCTCAGCCTGGATACTCTGCTGGCTTTATGTCCCTTGCTACCTTCCCTCCTACCTACCCAGACACATTATGCATCCAGGTCTCTCCTGCTGCAGGTATGGGACTTCCCTGCCCTGGGAGGCAAGGCTGCTGCTAGGCTTCTGTTATTGACCCGGCTCTCCTCCAATCCAGCACCAGGCCAGGGGACCTTCTCGTTAGCCTATAAGACCTCCTTATTGCCTGTTTTGAAGTGTCTTCTGCACAATTTGGCTTCCAAACTTCATATCAGCTAAGATTTCTTTGGCCATTTACTTTGTTTTTCTGAAAATTGGCTAAGTGTCCCAGTTGGATGTATGAGCAAGTGGGCTCAGCTCCGACCTACATAACTGTTGAGAACCGCCCTGCTGGTTTCAGAAGCTGTAACCCCATGGCTAAGGTTGAGTGAGAGACCTTGGGACCCTAAGCCACTAAGGAGACAAAGCTTATCTCTCTGGCAGGGGTGCCTCCTCTGTCCCCTTTTACTTCAACCTTCTTGGCCCCGGGAAGATGACTGGTTAGCCAATGACGGGTAAGATTACTCAAGGGAGGAATGACCTACAACAGGCAAGGTCACTTTGGGGCCCCCAAGAAGGACTTGGGGGGCTATAGAAAAAGGGGGTGATGGACCCTCGCCCCTCGGCTTTGACATACCCTGAGTCCTCATTCTGTCTGTGAGAAGTCTCCTAATCTCTTGGCTGCCTTACTAATCCCGTGAAACCTGCTTTGCTAAGAATGTCCTCAATTTTCTGATGAGGGTCCAAGCATAGAATGAGTTTGTTTCCACAAAGTTTTATGGTCCCTTAGCTAACTGACCCTGACTCAGTGTAAGCCCTCATAGTTCTTTGAATGTTATCTATTGTTTAATCCTTACTGCCTGACAATGATTGATGAACTTTACCTGTATTCCTGTGCAAATTGAACCCAATAAAAGCTCATTGAAGAAAAGGCTCCTGGTCCTTCTCCTTTGAGAGATTGGCCTCCTTTCCTCCCCAAGCAGATTATGTCTTGGAAGACTAGTTCTCATTCATGGAGGACGGGGGACTCTGCAGGCAAAACTCCCCTACACATAACCACCATCTTCATCTCAGCCCACTGTGTAGATTTTAATCTAAGGGTTTTCTCAGGGTGTTTTTGTCTTTACATTTCCCCTTACCTGATCCAGTTTGCAGCACAATCTTTTGCTTATTGCCACAGGGAAATTTGTTGTAGGGAATAAAACAGAAATTGTAGGTACATTGCTCTCTTTACACATTTATACTTATTCATTTATTTCTGAAATGTTAAGGACTTCACATGAGGGTTTCTCTGTAAGCCAGGGTCATGCTGAGGTGGCATTAAAACTACAGAAAGGATGGCCAAACCTTATACCTGAAGATGTAGAACCATAGGCATTGATCCTGGGAAGCTAAGTAGGGAAACATTACATGGCAAAGGACCACTGTGTCCTCAAAATGAAGACACTAAAAACCAGGAAACATTCCAAATATATATTACAGGTACTTGCGTGAGTAAACAAATTGTGTTAAATGCACACACAGTGGTACTCCTCAGTGATAAAAAAGAAGCAAATTATTGATCTATGTAATGACCTCAGTGAAAACATTATGCTCATATTATGAGTGAAAGAAGCCATCTACAACAGAATACATACTCTATGATTCCAATTACATAAAGTTCTAGAATACGAACAACAAATTTATTTAGATAAAAATAAGGTCACTGTTTCCCTGAGAAGGAGGTGGAGAGAAATTGAGTGCATAGGGCATGAATGGACATTCTAGGGTGATGGAAATGCTCCGCAACTTGAGGGTGTTATTCTATAGCATACATTTGTCCAAAAGAATCAGACTATATCCTTAAAAGAAATATATTTTATGTTATATAAATTATACTATAATAATGTTGAATTTCAAAAACTAAAATCGATAGTCATAATGATATACTGCATTGGAAGGAATTTGTCATTATTATTTTTATGAACATACTCAAGTCTCAAAAAACCCGAAACTGGTTATAAACAGAACTCTCTGTAGTGACTAAAATGGAATTACCTATAGTTGGATGGGTACTTGTAGACAGAATGGATATAAAATTGAGAAATAGTGCATTTATCAACTCAGATATGTACTTAGAAAATAGTTGCATGCATACAATGTTACATTGGAAAAAACATAAATAGATTAATGAAGCAGTCCAGTTACTAGTAGTGCTTTAAAAGAAGCATACTGATAAAAATCCTAATGTTAGAATTTCCTGTGATAGTGTGTACAATAAAAGCATTTTTTATAACAGTAGGCAGTATGAAAAGCTGTCATGTAGAAAGCAGAAGGCTTCTGTGTCTCGTTCTGGTTGTGCCATTTTCAACCCTTTGAAAGCCACTCTCAGTTTATGCATCTCTTGTTCTTTATTATTTTAAGACTCTTGGGGCACTGTGACTAATACATCTTAGTAATGGCACTAACCTAAATGCATGTCATTTTATTGTTCCTTTGTCTAAAACCTTCTCTTCCATGCAGCTTATCAGAATGGACTCTGAGAAAAAAAAAAAAAAAACCTTGGGGTCAACTTCCATTCATTATATGAAGACCTTAGACAATTTATTTAATATTTTTGTGCTCCGTTATCTCATCTGTGTGTATGTGTACAGGTGGGGTGAGGATTCATAATTGTTCTTACTGTTTGTGATAGAATGGTATGGGTTAAGACCAGGCCACAGTATCTGCTGTGCATAGTAGTCATGAGCCATATTTCAGAAGCTAGTAAGGTCAAAATATACTTCTCTGTAAATTGCTTCAAAATTTTTCATATGCTTTATTTTATTATCTGTCATAAAAAATGTGTTGGTTAAACGGGTTAAATATACACTGATTCTATTTTATGAATAAGAAAACCAGGTTAAAAAAATAGTTGATTCAGAAAGCTGGCAAACACAAATCGCAGAGCTTGGGCGAGAAGAGCGCTCGCCTCCTCATTCAGTCAAGTCGTGTGCCACGTAACAGTGCTTCAGGGAAAATGGACGGCAGGCAAGAGGGTGGTCTCTGAAGATCATAATAGAGCTGAATTTCCTGTAAGACATGGGAGGATCATGGTTGCAGACAAATTTTTTAAGAAATTATAGTTGACACACAATATTATATTAGTTTTAGGTGTACATCCCCATGATTAGAGTTTTATATAACTTGGATTGTGATCACTCTGAGCAATCTAGTACCCACCTGATACCATATACAGATATTACAAATTCTTAACTATATTTCCTATGCTTTGCTTTACATCCCATTGACTACTTTGTAACCACCAACTGAACTTCTAAATCCTTTCAACTTTTTCACCCACCCTCCCAATCCTCCTTCCATCTGGCAACAAATATTTTTCTGCATCTGAGTCTGTTTCTGTACTTCTTGTTCAAGATATAAATTTATTTCAAATGCTTTAAAGCTAATACTAAAATTAATGGAGGTAGAGAGTAATTACTCTATTTCTAATGTTTTTTAAAACATATACATCTATTTATTTATTTACTTTCATAATAAATAGGCCTGACAGTAGGCATTAGAGATGAAAGGAAGAAAGGAAGGATGAAGAGCTTTTTTCTGTTCTTCAGGATCTCTCTACTGTACATACGTACACATGGGAAGGAGAATAAAGAATATTAAATGGATTAACTAGAATGGACTATGAACATAATACTAAATGCTAAAATCAAGAGGCATACTGGATAGATTCATGACACTACACATTGATTATGTAAATATATGAGGAAGAGCTTTCACAATGGTTTATGTAAGTAAAGCGTTTAGGGTTTATTTTATTACAAGTTTAACATGATCCAACAGTGTGATGTACTTGCTAAAGAAGCAACATAACCTCTGTATCAAAATAAATATGTTTCCCCAATATTTGGATGACTGTCAGAAACTAAACTATTTGTAAAAGAAAGCTATGCTCAATTTAGAAGGGACATTTGAAGAAATGATAGTATACTTGCTTAGGAAAACCCAGACAACATGAAATAGGTTTACTGTGGGTAAAGTTAAAGATAATTACAATAAATATATTGGACAAAACTATAGAAACCATTATTAGGAGGAAGAGAGGAAAGAATACTCTCTTTCTTGATATACATGTCTGGAGAACAATGAAAAATATTAAAGAGAAACAATCGGATTCTATCAGAGTTATTTTTCTTTAGTTAAGGAATAGGACCTTTGTTTGTATAGTGAATGTCCCATCCACTGAAATACCTGAGAAAACATGCATGGGATAACCACCCTTAATAGACTTATTACAGAAATTTCTAAATTTGATGACATATATATTTCCATGGTCTTTAAATTTCTTCCAAATCTAAAGTCTTCTTAGTTTAAGAGAAAGTGTCACTTTCTGATTAAATAATTTGAGAATTATGGGTGATAAAGCAATGATTATTTAGTAAGAAAGAATCTGGATTCATACAAAAATAAAGTTTGCTAATAAGGAATCTAGCAACGCTGACTTTGTCAAGATTCAAGAAAGCTGAGACCATTTTTTCAGGGGAGAGGCCAGAAACATTTTTAAGGTCTTCCTTGTCATCTTGGACCTGGGATTTCCTTGGGCCACCTTCAATACTGTGTGGAATGAAACATTTTGCATTTAAATGTCTGTAGCAGAGACTGGCTAGCTATTCAACAAAACTCTGTCTTCTTCCTGCGCACAGCTAGTCTGTGTTGCCAACCACCCTCGCAGCTCAGCTCGGCCATGTGGCTGAGTTGAGGACAAGGAATGCAGGCAGAATTACGGTGTGATATATCCAGGCCAAGCCCAGCACAATCTTTCACCAACAATTTTCCATATTTCTTCCAAAGCCATTAACTGATGGGTGAGACCACAGTTGTTTTGGCATTTTATAGCACAGATATCGGAGTCATGTGATGACAGAGATCTAGGAATCTGAGTTCGCATTCGGTGGAGAGATGCCTGCTGATGAAGTTCGCCCACTCACAAATGAGCCATAGGCTTCTATAGTATCTGCTCCATCCACAGTGTTTGAATTGCTGTAGCATTCCGTATCATCTTCACTGATATGGGTGTGTGTAGGGTTATATCCATCCTTAAATTCTCGGCTAACTTTAAAATGTGGTGGAGATTCTTAAATACTTTGTCATTCCTAACTTGTCTATAAAAACAGGAACCATATTTGTCTTGTTAGCTAAATATTTTTCTGACAATGTAGCAAATAATAACAATTTTGATGAAATTATTTAGTAAAACAGCATTTTGACAAAGGCTCCCTGCAGATACACTATGAGCAGACTACTGTTAGATCGGGTGATACATACGATAAGTCAAAGATGTCCCATGTTCTCCAAAAGATTAAAGCCCAGTGAGACAATGACAACTTTATTTTTAAAAACTCAAGAAAAAATATAATGAGTGTTATGGCTGAGGGGTCACGGGGCCTGTGGGAAAACAATAAAATTAGAAGGGGCTAAGCGGATCTGGACTTGAGAGTGGAATCAATAAAACTTGGCCACTGCTTGAAAGGTGTGAGGGAGAAGAAAAAACTAAAGAACTAATTTCAGGTTTTGGTGATGGTGGCACCATTAACCAAATAGTGAAAACCAAAGGAGGAGCAATGTATGGAGAAGAATAAATGGAAAATTCAGCTCTGGATATTTATAAAAAATGTGGTCTGCTGGAGATGAGTGCATATGTTCAGTAGGCACTAGAATAGTGAAGTATGGCATTCAAGTGGGTAGTGGGAATTTGAGACACAGATCCATAATTCGTTAGTATAACCATGGTGGTGAAACTGTAAGAATTACTTCTGAGAAAGCAGCATAGGCAAAAACAAAAATGGCATATGATCAATCCAGGAGAATTACCCATTGTATCCTCTCTAGGTTTATCGCACGGATCTGTGGTTAACGTCAAGGAAGAACAGGTTCAAAAATGTTCTTCCTTTGAACAACCATACCTGTAAAGGAAAGATTCTCTGCTTGGTAGTCTTGTGTAGTACGATAATTTCCTTATTGTGAATTTAAGAAAAGATAAAAGGCATTAAAATAGTCACATATCATCTCTGAAGAACCTTGTCTGAATATATTGGAAACTCCCTATTGGAAATAACTTCCACACATTTTGATCCTGTTCAAAATGTGATTTACCTGGAACCACAATTTTTACTGGGTAACAAAAGCCTGCCCACATAAATTATTGGACTTTAACATTTGAGACAGAGCAAAAGAGTGCCTGAAATGAATCCTTTGATTTCTGCTTTCCATGATGAGGTGGAATTGAGATTCCATGTTTCAAGGTGGAGTTGAGAGTCCTGAGGTGACCACTACTATGTAAAAGGTATGTGCATAGTGAGTTGTCTACCTCAGAGCTGACTTGGACTAAGAAAATGCACCTAAACTTTGACAGCCTTGCCAAGATTTATCACAGCAGAAAATGATGATGAGGTGACTCACTGGTCTGCCCTCAATCACTGGTAAGTCAATATCCTAAGTGCCATAGAACAGGAAAGTGGTAGAGCCAGGATGTAAACACAAATCTGTCTCGCCTTTATTCCTGGGCTCTTTTTCATGACTGTTCTGCTGGCCCAGTCAGGACACTATAGATTGCTGCCTGTGAAAGGAACCCTGATCACAGTCGCTGTAATCTGCATTTGCCCTACTCAGAGCCACACTCCCAGAAAAACACTGAAAAGCCTCAGTCACTCTATTTGGTTCAGTAAACCAATCAAGCCTATAAGGTACCATCCGAGGTCATGATTCATTGTGATTGTTAATTTCAAAAATTAAATTTAATATTCTTTAAGGTTTTATAAGGATCTCAATATAACAATACACACTGGAGAAGCTTTTTCCACAAATTCTCAGAATTGTCAGGATCTAACAAATGTAAAATAGTCTGAGTCTGTATTACATAGTTCCTATTGAAGACAAGATTTTCCTAGACACAACGTGGTCCATTTCCTTACCCTGAATGAAGGAGAACCATAGGCTTCCCAGAAAATGTCAACCCCAAGTTGACAGGCTGCAACTTGTCCCCTCCCTCACATCTAGACTGCTGGAGAAAAATTGACCATCAATAAATTCAAGAGCATTTTCTGGAGGAGGCCTTGTTTTGGCAGTAGTGTACATGCCAAGACCTTTCTTTTAGAACGATCTCTCCCATTAGAGTCACTCAGATATGACATATAATTGCCATATCGGGCAGCCCTAAAAATAACTGGCAAGTCGATGAGGGAGAGAGCAGTCTGTAACAACCCTGACTAAGGACACACGTCTGACAAGAGACAAGGTTGACTCCAGGTGTTAGAGTTACACAGCGGGTGTGCAAGTGCCTCTGGAATTAAAGGACCAGGGGTTGAAAGGAATGGGGCAATGGAGAAAAGGCAATGACTTTGAACTTTCATAGTTATGTATTGTTTGTCTTTAATTTTGGAAGGAGTGTTAATACCCATAGATGGCATTTCCTTGTCAGTAAGACACCCATAGCCTTCCCTCGTCCCTAGGAAAAATGGCTTTTTGCTTTCAAAGAACAACTTTTCCTTCTGATTGCACATAGAAAGCATAAAAGAGAAGCATAAAAGAGAAGCATAAAAGTGGCTGGGAATCCGCCTGTGCTCCTGTCTCTGCTGTGTGGAGGGAATAAGGGACTGCAGAGGGAGCAGGTCAGTTGCCTGGGTCCTGTACCAGGGATTTGGAAGAATGGCCATAGAAGAGCTGGTCCTTTCACAGTGGCCTACAGCCTAGACCATGCTAGTAGACAATGTTACTGAAAAGAAAATGCAGAGGACAATTAGAGGAAAGAGTCCACTTTTAAAAACCTAGGTTTTTTGTAAGCATTGAAGTATTCTCTGAGTGCTTCACCATCATGAAAATATGTTTTATTCCTCCCAGGGAGCAACTCTTGGGTGAGAAATTATAAAAATTATTTGAATACAGACCTTAAGTCTTCATGTCAGATAACTATATAAGTTTCTAAGGACCACTACACTTAACCAACTGACCGACTAACTGAAAAAATAAATTATGAGCCATGCTGGGAGTAATATAGAATGCAGTATGAAGTTTTTCAGACTGTTCTCATGGATTTCCACAACTGAGCTGTTGCACACCTAGGGTGGGAACTGGGTTTTAAACTAAAGGATAATGCTGAGGCTAAAGGAATCCGAACTAAGAGTAAAGACACAGAGGACATACAATAGTGCCAAATATTTCAAAACGGGGCCTTGAAGCCAGATGTAAAGAAGTTGTCTGCAAACTAACACAACCACTGAAGAAATCAGACATGCAATCAGACTCAGAAGAAATCAGGTACAAAGGCACAGGATCTACATGAACTCCAGTCTGAGTCATTGACCTTACCTTAGGACAATCCCAGATTGTGTGCAAGTTGAGGGTCAACTTCAACAATTTGACTGATAAATATTTGGCTTGCCTGGTGCCCTTTCCGAATGACCGAATCAATCAAATCTCGGGCCTTATCCATAGCTGTGTAATTTTCTCTTCTTACTTTCTCCATTTCCTCCTGGTTCAGCACTCTTTCCTCTAATAATCCATCCAACAAGCCATTTATCGTGCCCATGGTCACTGATTGGATAAACTCCTTCCTCTTCGACCTCAGAAACCTGTCTGTTTGAAGCACAAAGATTCCTCAAGTCAGTAAAATAATATCATTTCCTCTCCTGTCAGGAACAGGGAAGAGCCTCCTTCAGATTTAATCCATTAAATGTCCCTCTGCACACAGTCCACTCATACTGAGAATATGCACATCACTTATTCTCCTTCAGTATTATCCACGTATGCTCACAGTATCGCCTGGATTCTGAGATTTACTGTCTCTAAAGTAGTGCCCGAAAACCAGACATCATCCTGACAGTGACACATGTTTATTCACCTTGGCAAAATAAAAGAATGAATCAATGGTAGTCTCTTTTCCATGGGGACAACAGCTGCTCCAGTACTTATCTTATAGGGATAATTCAATTAAGATTGCCAAATGACATCAGAATATGAGCAATGTCTCAGTTTCTTTTCGGTGCTTGCCTTTCTTTTCCAAAAGCTGTGAAAGTCTCCTGGGCCCGTTCTTTACTTGCCTTTGCCTCCCTCCTCTTTCTTCCCTCTCCCTCATTGCTGCTCACTTAAACATTCACAGAACCTAAGTATGGTTTCCCAAAAAGCCAGTTACCTTCATTTTTTCCCCCAAGGCACGCCCTTTTAGGCTGTAAAAAAAAAGCAAAGAAACAAACAAAAACTCACCAGCATTTTCCATGGCTTTTCTTTCTTGTCTTTCACGTGCAATGTGAAAGCGAAAGTAGGTTCAAACTTCCTTTTTAGCAGGCTGTGTATGCACATTAAGAAGCACCAAATGCTCGTGGAAATGCATGCCTATGTTGTTTCTTCATAGTAGTAACCAGACTGCTTAACCTTAGAGAGCATTGGGGAGTATATCCTTGGGAAATTTCTTCACCTGCCTTTAGATCCAATCAGGATAGGTAGGGAGTGGAGCCTAGAGACTAAGAAGGTAATGAGAAAGTGTGTATATAATTAAACTTATACAATAATGAGTATCTCGTTTGTTAGGAAGTATAATCTGGAAAAATAACTCTTCCATTTGTGTCTTCGTCTATACACGGTGCTATTAAAAAATACCACAGACGGGGTGGCTTGTAAAAAAAAAGGGAATTTTTCCTCATAGTTCTGCAGTCTGGAAGCACAAGGGAGGGTGCCAGTAGGGTCAAATATCTTCTCATTTAAAACCCTATTTCCAGGTGGTTCCCTTTGGGGGATTACTGTAGAGACTAACAGCTCAAGCTCTGGAATCAGAACATCTGACTTAGCTTATTAACCTTCCATTTGGGGCAAGGTATTGAACTTTCTCATTATTTGGTTCTTCTATTTGTAACATAATTTAATTAATAATACATAGCTACATACCTTTCAGCATTAAGTAAATAAAAATGTGGAAACTGCCAATAGAACATTGTCTGGCACATTGTTAAACTCACAATGTTATTTGTTAATACTATTATTTTAATTTAAATATTTCTAAATTAAAAATTAAATAATTAGCCAAGGTTAGTATTTTTTTCCATATTGTCTAGTTAAATTTTTCTTTTGTGAGAATCCTCCTCATGCATCTCATTCATTCATTCATTCATTCATTTTGCAAGTGACATACTCCATGTTAGACACTGTTGTAGGTGAGAGGGGTATAGTCAAAACAGGAAGCAGCCCCTTGCCCTCATGACTTCACATTCAAGGAGAGAAGACAAACATGAAACCCAATATGTAACTGAGATAATGATAGAGTGCGGTAATTGCTAAGGGGAATAAATTAATTAGGGAAGTGCTTCTTGAAATATTGGAGGACATTAAATTGAAGACAGAGGAGCCCAGGAAGGCCAATGATGTCACCGCTTTTAGTAAGCACATCTTCAATTGCTAGTCCCCCCAAAAACTCAACATAACCAATTTATCTTATAGATATGGTTGATGGAAGATGGCCTGATAATAAAATGCCTATTAGCCATTCAATATTATCAATTTATTTACTAAAATTACTGGTAGGATTATTTCCTTAGTTTCCCATGAGAATAATAATCCAGACTTAATAAAATATTCATTGTGTGTTTCTCTGTGTATGCATACGCATAACTGCAGGATATATCAACATTAAATATTAATACCTATATTACTGTTATTTTAAATCTCTATACTATTGAAAATGAACTTACATTTTGACATGTGAGCAAAACAGTTTCTCCCTGTTCCCTAGACTGTTAAATTTATTTTTAATTAGAATAAAATTTACTGTGTAGATTTTAATCTTAAGGTTTTCTCTGGGTGTCGTTATCTTTACTTTACTACCTGCCTGACCAGTTTGCAGCACAATAATGTGATTCTTGCCACAGGGAGACTTGTTGTAGGGAAGAAAACAGAAATTGCAGGTACATTGCTTCCTTTATACATTTATGTTTATTCACTTATTTCTGAAATGTTAAGGGCTTCACATGTGGGTTTCTCTAAAAGCCAAGGTCACACACCACTGAGCTGAAACAGGCTGAGATGGCATTAGAGCCACAGAAAGGATGGCTGGGCAGTATGCCTGGGGATGTAGAACCATAAGCATTGACCCTGGGAAGTTAAGTAGGGAAACATTACATAGCAAGGGCCCACTGTGTCCTCAAAATGAAGATACTAAAAACCTGGAGACATTCTAAATACCTACTATAGGTGCATTGTGCTAATGCATACACAATGATACAATCCAGTAATAAAACAGGAGCAATTAGTAATATATGTAATAACCATTGATGAAAACATTGTGCTCATATTATGAATGAAAAAAGCCATATACAATAGAATACATATTCTATGATTCCAACTATATAAAGTACTAGAATAAGAACAACTAATGAATTTGATAGAAGTAATATCACTGTTTCTCTGAGGAGGATGTAGAAAGAAATTGAGTGCAAAAGACGTGAAGGGACATTCTGGGGTGATGGAAATGTTCTTCATCTTGAGGGTGTTATTCTACAGCATACATTTGTCCAAAATAATCATATTATGTTCTTAAAAGGAGTATAGTTTATATTATATAAATTATACTTAAATAATGTCAAATTTCAAAAGCTAAAATCAATGGTCATAATGATATACTGCATTGGAACAAATTAGTCATCCTTATTTTTATGAACATACTCAAGTCTCAAAAACCAGTTGAAACTTTGGTAAGAAAAGGAGCTTCCATAGTGACTAAAATGGTACAATCCACAGTTGGATGGGGATTTGTAGACAGAGTGGAAATATATTTTAGAACTGATGTTTGTCAACTCAGATATATACTTAGAAAATAGTATTACGTACATAGACTATTACATAGGTAAAATCATTATAGAATAAATTAATGAGTAGTCCAATTATAAATAGGTTTTAAAGGAAGCCTAATTCAAAAATCCTCATGTCAGAATTGCCTATGACAGTCTGTACAACATTATTGGTTTTAATAAAGTATGTAGCATGGAAAGCTCTTATATAAGAAGGCAGAAGGACTTCTGGCCAAAATGAAGGCATAGGTAGATACACTGTGCCTCCTTGTACAACCAAAAGAAGGACAACAACAAATTTAAAAACAAAAACAACCAAAACTGCCATAAAATTGAACTATATGGAAGCCTTATAACCAAGGAGTTAAAGAAGAAACATTCATCCAGACTAGTAGAGGGAGTGGAGACAGGCAGCCAGGGTGGAAAGGGATCACGACAAGGTGGTGGCTGGAGGACTGGAGTGGGCAAGGTGATGGCTCAGAGGCTGGGTAAGGTGGTTGCTGGAGGAGCAGGCAGTCCAACATTCATGTGAGGATAAATCGGGAGGAACAACTGGGAAGCAAGACAGACCAAGCAACCCAGAATTCCAGCACAGGGAAATAAAGCCTCCAAACCTCTAACTGAAAAATCCTGTGGGGGGTTGCAACAACAGGAGAAACTCTCAGCCTCACAGAAGAGTTCATTGGAGAGACCCACAGGGTTCTAGAATGTACACAAACCTACCCACCCAGGAATCAGCACCAGAAGGGTTAGTTTGCTTGTGGGTAGTGGAGGAAGTGACTAAATTCAAGCTGGCCGAGAGCTGAGCAAGCAGCATTGTTCCCTTTTGGACCCCTCCCCCATGTACAGTGCCACAACACAGAGACATGGGTTACCCCACCCTGGCAAATACGTAAGGCTCTGTCCCTTACTATATAACAGGTGTGCCAAGACAAAAATGGCCCAAATGAAAGAACAGATCAAAGCTCCAAGAAAAAATCCAACTAAGCAAGGAAGAGATAGCCAACCTGTCAGATGCACAGTTGAAAACACTGGTAACCAGGATGCTCACAGAAATGGGTGAGGATGATCACAAAATAGAGGAAAGAGTGAAGGCTATTTTAAGTGAATTAAAAGAAGATGTGCAGGGAATGGACAGTGACAAGAAGGAAACTGGGAATCAAATCAACGATTTGGACCAGAAGGAAGAAATAAACATTCAACCAGAACAGAATGAAGAAACAAGAATTCAAAAAAAAAAAAAAAAAATGAGGAGAGGCTTCGGAATCTCTGGGATATACTGCATTTAAACCTTGTAACTTTAAACATTCCAACATCCAAATCATAGAAGTGCCAGAAGGAGAAGAGGAAGAACAAGAAATTGAAAACTTATTTGAAAAAAGTAATGGAGAGCTTCCCCAATCTGGCAAAGGAAATAGACTTCCAGGAAGTTCAGGAAGCTTAGAGAGTCCCAAAGAAGTTGGACCCAAGAAAGTATATAGCAAAGCACATCATAATTACATTACCAAGGATAAAAAGAGAATCCTAAAGGCAGCAAGAGAAAAGGAGACAGTTACCTACAAAGGAGTTCCCATAAAACTATCAGCTGATTTCTCAAAAGAAATCTTGCAGGCAAGAAGGGGCTGGAAAGAAGTATTCAAAGTCATGAAAGGCAAGGACCTACACCCAAGATTACTGTATCTGGCAAAGCTATCACTTAGAATAGAAGGACAGATGAAGTGCTTCCCAGATAAGGTCAAGTTAAGGGAGTTCATCATCAACAAGCCCTTATTATATGAAATGTTAAAGGGACTTATCCAAGAAAAAGAAGAAGATCAAAAACTATGAACAGTAAAATGACAATAGACTCACAATTATCAACAACAGAACCTGAAAACAAAAACAAAAACAAACTAAGCAAACAACTAGAACAGGAACAGAATCACAGAGATCTGTGGAGATCACAGAATCAATGAAGATCACATGGAGGGTTATCAGTGGGAAGCAGGAGGGAGGAGAATGGGGGGAAAGGTACAGGGAATAAGAAGCATAAATATTAGGTACAAAATAGACAGGGAGGGTTAAGAATGTTATAGGAAATGTAGAAGCCAAAGGACTTATATGTACGACCCATGGACATGAACTAAGGGGAGGGGGAACGTGGGTGGGAGCAGGCACTGCAAAGTGGAGGGGAATAAAATTGGGGGGGGGAAATGGGACACTTCCACCTGTTTTCCACCTGAAACTATAAAAAAGAAAGAAAGAAAAGAAGGAAGAGAAAGAAAGAAGAGAAAATAATAAAAAAAAATAAGCTGTTCTTTCTTTGTGAGCTAATGAGTGTGTTGTAGTGGTGTGCTTTGATTCTTTTCTTTTTATCATTTTTTATCCATTATAGGCCTTGCTTTGTGATTACTATAAGGATCTCATAATACATCGTATATTTATGACAGTCAATTAAAAAATAAGAAGGCAGAAGACCCCTGTGTTGTGTTCTGTTTGTGCCATTTTAAACCCTTTGAAAGTCACTCACTCTCAATTTATGTATCTCTTGTTCTTTATTATTTTAAGACTGTTGGGACAGTTTGATTAATAAATCTTTTAAGGAAGATGGAGGCGTAGGTAAACACAGCTTGCCTCCTCACACAGCCACAGCAAAAATTACAACTAGGCTACAAAAGAAATATTGCCCAGAATCATCAGAAAATTGAGCTATATGCAAGTCTGGCAACCAAGGAATTAAAGAAGTCACATTCATCCTGATGGGTTGGAGGGGCAGAGACACGAAGAAGCACAGAGAAGCACGGAAATGTGGAACACGCAGTCCCACACCCACGTGTAGTAGATAAAAATCAGGAGGGATACCTTGGGAGTGGCAGATCCCAGCCCCACACCAAACCGCACTGTGCAGGATTTCAGTGCCAGAAAGAAAAGCCCCTATAACATCTGATTGTAAAAACCAGTGGGGATTTGAGCAGTGAAAGAAACTGTGGAATTCTCAGTAGTCTCCTCTAAAAGGGCCCACGAAAGACTTAGCACTTATACAGATTCACTCCCTCTGGGCTTCAGCACCAGGACAAAACTGGAAGGGAACCAGTGGAATGGCCTCAGGCTTTGCCAGGGGAGAGCTTCCTCCAAGACAAAACTCCTAAGGCCAGGCGGAGACATTGTCTGCTCTCTGAGCCTTCCACACACAGAGTCATAGAGTGGCAACCCAGGTTGCCCTGCCCTGTTGATTACCTAAAGCTCTGCCCCATCCAATTTACCAGTGTACTTTTCAGCAATAGACCATGCTACTAAGACAGGGACTCAAAGCAGCTCTACCTAATACACAGAAACAAACACAGGGAAGGTGACAAAATCAGGATAGATAGATAGATAGATAGATAGATAGATAGATAGATAGATAGATAGATATCCCAAGTGAAAGAACAGAACAAAACTGCAGAAAAAGAACTAAATGAAATGGAGATAAGCAATCTATCCGATGCAGAGTTCAAAACACTGGTTATTAAGATGTTCAAGGACTTCACTGAGTACTTCAATGGCATAAAAAAGACCCAGGCAGAAATGAAGGTCACACTAAGTGAAATAAAGAATAATTTACAGGGAGCCAACATTGGAGTGATGAAGCCAAGAATCAAATCAATGATTTAAAACAGAAGGAAAAGAAAAAAACGTTCAATCAGAACAGCAAGAAGGAAAAAATATCTAAAAACATGAGGATAGGCTAAGGGCCTCTGGGACAATTTCAAACACACCAACATCCAAATCATAAGGGTGCCAGAAGGAGAAAAGAAATAGCAAGAAATTGAAAAATCATTTGAAAAAATAATTGAAAGAAAACTTTTGTAGTTTGTTGAAATAAGTAAATTTATATGTCAAGGAAGCGCAGAGTCCCAAACAAGTTGGACTCAAAAAGGTCCACACCAAGTCACATCATAATTAAAGTGTCAAAGGTTAAAGATAAAAAGAGCCTCTTAAAAGCATCAAGAGAACACATGATTACCTAAACAGAGTTCCCATAAGACTGTCAATTGATGTTTCAAAGAAACTTTGCAGACTAGAAGGGACTGACAAGAAGTATTCAAAGTGATGAAACGGAAGTACATACAACCAAGATTATGCTCGCTATCCAGCAAAGCTATTGTTTAGAATTGAAAGGGAGATAAAGTGCTTCCCAGACAAGGCAAAGCTAAAGGAGTTTATCATCATGAAGCCATTATTATATGATATTTTAAAGGGACTGATAAAGAAAAAAGATCAAAACTATGAACATTAAAATTATAATAAATTCACAACTATCAATAATTGAATCTAAAAAAACAAGCACGAAAGCAGAACAGAAACAGAATCATAGATAGGGAGATCATTTGGAGCGTTATCAGTTGGGATGGGAAAAGGGGAAGAGTGGGGGAAGAAGTGAGGGATTAAGAAGTACAAATTAGTAGGTACAAAATAGAAAGGGAGATGTGAAGAACAGTATAGAAAATGGAGTAGCCAAAGAACTTATATGCATGACTTATGGACATGAAATAAGGGGGGGTTGCTGGAGGGAATGGAGGATGCCAGGTGGAGAGGGTAAAGGGGAAAAAACAGGGACAGTGTAATAGCATAACCAATAAAATATATTTAAAAATACACCTTAGTAAGAGCACTAACCATCACCTTTTCATTTATTTTCCTTGTGTAAAATCTTTTCTTTTGTACAGCTTATCTGCATAGACTTTGAGATCCAAAAGCCCTGGGATCAATTTCCATTCATTAGCTGTAGACCTTGGACAACTGATTTAATGCCTCTGTGCTTCTTTTTTGTAGTGTCTGTGTGAGTATGTATGGGTGGGGTGTGAATTCATAATTGTTCTTACTTCTTGTGATAGAATGGTATGGAATAAGGCCATGCCTCAGTGCCTTCTATATAGTATATAGTAGTCATGAACCATATTTCAGAGTTCAGGAATATCAAAATATAATTCTTTGTAAAGTTTTTCATATGCTTCATTTCATTGTCTCTCATGAAAACTGTGTAAGTTAAGCAGGTTGAATAAGCCCTGATTCTATTCTATGAATAAGAAGATCGGGTTTAAAAAAACTTGGCTCAGAATCTTGGCAAACACAAATTACAGAATGTGGGTGAGAAGCATGCTCCCCACCTCATTCAATACAGTCATGTGCCACAAAACGATGCTCCAGGTAACTAAGGACAGCATGTATGAGGGTGGCCCCTTAAGGTCACAATCGAGCTGAATTTCCTAGAAGAAATGGAAGGATATATGGTTCCAGAGAAATACTTTTTAAATTTTAGTTGACATACAATATTATATTAGCCTTAGGTATACATCCCCGTGATTAGATGTTTTATAAAAGTTGGGATGTGATCACCCTGGTAAATACAGTAGCCATCTGACACCATATATTGTTATTGTAATATTATCAATTATATTCCCTATGCTGCACTTTACATTCCATTGAGTATTCTTTAACTTCCAATTTGTGTTTCTAAATCCTTTCACTTTTTCACCCATCCCTACAATCCCCCTACCATCTTGGCAATTCTAAAAATGTTGTCTGCATCTATGAGTCTGTATTCGTACTTCTTGTTCATTTATTTTTATTTTCATTTTTGTTGTTAATGAGGTTCTATTTTTTTCTTTTTATGTTAAATATTACAGTTGTCCCAGTTTTCCCCCTTTTCCCCCTCTACCCAGCCCACCCTCACACTCCCTCAGGCAATCCCCATACCATTTTTCACATCTGTGGGTCATGCTTATAAGCTCTTTGGCTACTCTATTTCCAATACTGTATTTTACATTCCCGTGGTTTTTCTGTAATTATTTATTTGTACTTCTTAATCACCTCACCTCTTCAACAATTCCCTCAAACCCCTCCATCTGACAACCGTCAAAAAGTTCTTTGTATCTATGATTCTGTTTCTGTTTTGCCTGTTTGTTTACTTTTTTCAGTCATTTTTAAAATGTTATTTATTTTTAGAGAGAGGGGAAGGGAGAGAGAAAGTGAGGGAGAGAAACATCAATGTGTGGTTGCCTCTCGTGTGCCCCCTATTGGGGACCTGGCGTGCAAGCCAGGCATGTGCCCTGACTTGGAACTGAACTGGAGCAGTCCAGCATTCAATCCACTGAGCCATACCAGCTAGGGCTGTTTAATTTTTTAGAATCATCTGTTGATACATATGTATTTATTATCCTTTATTTTTCATAATTTTGATCTTCTTAAAGAAGACCATTTAACATTTTATATAATACTGATTTGATGCTGAAGAACTTTAGCTTTTTCTTAGCTTTTTTTCTGGGAAGCTCTTTATCTGTCCTTTGTTTCTAAATGATCATTTTTCTGGGTAAAGTTATTCTTGGCTGTAGGTCTTTGGTTTTCATCACTTTGAATATTTATTGCCAATCTCTTATGGCCTGCAAAGTTTCTGTTGAGAAATAAGTTGACAGTCTTGCAGATTTTAAGATTCTCTCTTGTTTTTAACCTTTGTGACTTTAATTATTATGTGTCTTGGTGTGGGCCTCTTTGGGTTCATCTTATTAAGGACTCTCTGCACTTCCTGGACTTGTATGTCTTTTTCTTTCATCAGCTTAAGAAAGTTGTCCATTATTATTTTCTTCAAATTGGTTTTCTATTTCTTACTCTTTATCATCTCCTCCCGACATGCTCATGATACAAATGTATTATATTTGAAGTTTTCCCTTAGGTTCCTTATACTATTTTCATGTTTTGGATTTTATTTATTTATTTATTTATTTTGCTGCTTTGTGTTTTCTGCTTCCCTATTTTACAAATCACTTATTTGATCATCCACTGTACTATTGATTCCCTGTAATGTAGCCTTCATTTCAGTTATTGTATTCTTCATTTCTGACCAGTTCTTTTTTATGGTTTCCATGTCTTTTTTTATGCTGTTGAAATTCTTTCTAAATTCCTTGAGCATCCTTGTAACCATTGTTTTTAATTCTATATCTGGTATTTTTCTTTACTCTAGTTGATTTAGTTTTCTTACAGAGATTTCTCCTATTCCTGTTTCTTTCTCTCTTCAATTTGACTGCTCCCTTCTGTTTGTTTCTACATATTAGGTAGAGCTTCTGAGTATCCCAGTCTTGGTAGAGTAGCTTTATGTAATAGGTATCCTGTAGGGCCCAGTGGTAAAGTCTCTTTGGTCATCTGGGCTGGGTGCTCTAGTGGTAACACATGTGGGCTGTCCGCATTGTTCTGCTGTAGTTGAGTCTTGATGGCTTTTGGGACGTAACTGAGAGGGATTGACAGGCCGATTGGCTGTGAGGATTGGCTGTGAGAACTGGCTGTGACTAGAGAGGAGCTGCTGCTACACAGGGATCAACCCCATGGAGCTGGACTCATTTCAGTGTGGCTTTAGTGCTCACTGAATCTGTGCCTTGAGTGTATTTCTTGTGGAGGTGGATGGTTTGCAATCTGATGTTGTCAGAGGCTGCCCACTGGGTTCCTTGCCCAAGGCCACCTGGCATAATTGACAAAGCAATCTGCAGATGGCCACTACTTGTGTTGGCCTTGAAGAAGCCCAGGAGAATCCAAGCTGCAAACTGAGCCTGACCGCTGTTATCACTGGGCCTGAGGCCACTTAGCAAGTGGTATGGAGCACACAAGGTCAGATGCTGCTGGTTTGAAAGATTTGGGAAAGTGTAAAGCGTGAGCCAACACAGGCCCTTTTTATGTAAAATCCACTAAAAATAGCCTGGGTGGGCCCTAAAGTTGGGATGGGTGGAGACTCAGAAAATCGCCAAGGTCAAGTGAACAGTATTAGCCACATTGATGGAGACTAATAGACTGCCAGCTCTCTGGGGAGAGGGATCAACAAAGAAACAATGGTCTCTGCCAGCACTTCTGTCTGTGAGAAAGATGTCACTCCAACCCTCATCCTGAAGCCAGACAATTGGATTCTTCCCCAAATGTCTCTGGCTCCTTTCTATCTTCTGCCCTAGTGCTGCAGCTCTGAGTCAGTGTATGGGCCCTTTAAAAGGAAGGCCTGAGACTCCAGGAACCTTGTATCTCACTCAGCCACAAGCCCTGCTGGTTTTCACAGTCAGTCAGAAGTTATGGGGACTTCTCATCTCAGCAGTGAAACCATAGACTGGGAGTTCTGATGTGGGGCTTGGACCCCTGGCTCCTCAGGGGTAACCTCCACAGCTGAGATACCCCTTCCAACTTTTAACAGCCACATGTGGATTTTAGGTCAGTCTGTTTCGTGTCTCTGCTCTTCCTATCAGTTTCATATGGCTTCTTCTTTATATTCTTAGTTATAAGACTTCTGCTCAGCTAGATTTTATGCAGTTCTAAGTGATGATTGTACAGTAATTTACTTGAGTTGTAATTTTGATGTGGTTGTGGGAGTTTCTGAGTACCTACACCACCATCTTGACCAGAAGCCCAGGTGGATTTTTTTTTCCTCTGACGTGAGCTATATCTGAGGATCTTGGCAATTGACTCCTCACTCACAGCACCTCAATTTTGGGAGCACGGATTACATCCAGTCAGTCAGCCATTGATCTGTTTCAGCACAGAGATGCCTGATCCCCAGTGCAAAATATACAGAGGGCACTACAGCCTTCTAAGATCTAGCTTGATGGTCTTCAGGGTACAGTCTTTGTTGAGGACCTAAGATCCTGGACAAGGACACAGGTCCACAGCAGCTATTGTAGCAGAAATTGAATGCCACCGCTACGTTAATAAAATCTTTCTGTGGTCGTGTGGAGACAGCTTGTCCCTGAATGGTGAAAGTATTTTCAGGTTGTAATGATGTAAAGTATAAGTGAGTTTTATTTTTCCATCAATTCAATGTCATTAAGAGCTCTTTGTGTAAGACAGAGTCAATGGAAGCAAAAACAAATTTCCAAAGTCAAAATATTGAGTCCTCACTATTATATAACCTGTCCATGTTAAATATCTTCTTTTTTATGAATACCACAAAGTTTCTTAATCTTATCACTGATTTAATATGCAATCGCTAAAACCACATTGTGATGACAATCTCTATGTTCCTTTATCTCTTCATACGGAGTTCTTATTCTTAGTGATCCCCAAACCACATTTCATTCCCTCCTTACAGTCACTATTATGGTCATCTATGCCTTAACCAGTCAGTTTCTCCTTAATGTGTTCAGTCAGTCCAGTCCACCTTTCTGTTCATGGAACATGACTGACAGTTTTGAAATTCTATTTCTGACACTGATGGAAAGAAGTGGGGGGTAGGGCTTGCGAGGCAATGTATTAATCTCTGGCAGTGCATAATAATGTCCTTGGCCTTCACATCCACTCACTACTCACCCAGTGACTCACTAGAGCAACTTGCAGTCTAATAATTTTATCTGTGGTAAGTACCCTATACATGTGTACCATATTTTAAATATTTTATACTACTACTCTACTTTTTCTATGTTTAGGTACACAAATACTTAACATTGTGTTACAGTTATCTACACTATTAAGTACAGTAACGTTCTATACAGGTTTACAGCCCATGACAGGAGCAAGAGGCTAAACCATGTAACCTAGGTATGTAGTAGACTATACCACCTAGATTTGTGTGAGTACACTCCATGATGCCTAAACAATGACAAAATTATCTAAAAACACATTTCTCAGAAATATCCCCATTTTTAAGTGAGACATGACTATACTTGCTCTATGTGTTACTCCCTAGTCTGGCATTACTCCAAGTAATATGTAGTGTAAAGCATGGAAAAGGATTATGCACTTATGTCTATGGATATGAAGATAATTTAAGGAGATAAAATATAAACATTGACAAGAATTGTATTGACAGTAAATGAGGACATATATAAAAGCACTGTGAGATATCAGAAGACAGTGAATTAAATATGACTTGAATAATCAGGGAACGCTACACAGGCTGGCCTGGTATGATCTGTAGCAGCAGGAGGGATGCTTTTTACATTGGTAACGGAGGAGAAAGAGGATAACTAACTTACTGAGACACTTCTGTGTTCTAAATACTGAAACTGGACTTTTCACCTACTCAACATACTGAAAAAATTATTAGCTCAATTTTAGATTAGAAACTGAAGGTTAGAATGGATGTCTCTTTCTCAATAGCAGAGTCCATGAATACAATGTGTAATGCATTACTTTACTCTAAAGTTAATGGCTTTCTTTATTTTGATATGAAAACAATCCAATAAGTAGAATAATAAAACAAAATACCAAGGCCAGACCAATGAGGAGAATAATATAAACAAAATGCTGAGACTAAAATCATAATCAAAATTATGTCAAAGGTTAGGAATCAGTGGGATGTGAGTTTTGAGAGATGGATTGGGTCAGATTATGACGATTTAAAACAGTCAGCCTCAGTGAGGAATTTAAATTGGGAGACAGGCAGTAGGTAGCCAATGTAGCTTCTTAAAAAGAGCAGTCATGTGAATATGCCTCTAAAGTAACTATTTTTTATTGAGTGTTTAATGAGAACTAGACCCTGGGATAAGTGTTTGATTTACATTCTGTCTTCAAGTAAAAACTTTTGAAAATACTGATATTAAGACTTACTCTAGATTATTGAATCAGAATATCCAAGAGTGAAGCTCTAGGTTATGAATACATAAAAATAACCCTGGATGTTTTTGATGTATATCTTTTATTCCACATTATAACTGAACACCCTAATCTATTATCAGGGATAACTAGGATCTCTCTGAGACCCCCATGTACCATAAGATTGTGAATTTATTAGGATGTGCACTTTGAGGCATCACTGGCCCATGTGAACCAAGACCTGGGCTCTGAGTGGCCAGGGCATTAATACCAAAAGATGTGATGGGAACACCTGGGGTAAGGGTTGACTGGGAGAAGAAGCTTAACAGATTTGGAGCCAGAGAGGAGCATCAAAGAGCTTGTGTGGACTAGCAGGCAGCCAAAAGCAGTGTAGTATCCATGCATCAGATTTTTATAGCAACAGTATTATAAAAACACTGAATTATGGGACCTCTGCAAGATAGAAATACTGATCTTAGAATCACATTGTAGCCAAATCCTTGATAGGGGATGGATGAGATCTTGAAGCAGGAGTTCCACATGCCATGAGAAGAAATTCTTCTCCAATATCAAACCAAGGTCTTCTTCTCAATATAGGAACTATACCACAGACGATGTTTATAAACATACTAAAAGCAAGTTAATATGAGAATATATAAGAAAGAAAAGAAATAACAAATTGATATCTACAACAATAAGAAAATATTGTACTAATCAGTAGAGTATAGAATGACAATGGATGAGGGGTTCAAATAAAGGAAGCAAAATATAATTATTTTATGGTAAGGAATAAGCAGAGCAATTTAGTGTTGTAAGTATATCAGTTGCAATTAATAGTGATTAGGCTAAAAGGGAAACACATACAGTTTGTGATAGTATAAGTGATCTGAAAAATATTTTCCAGCAATTTGTCTAAAATGAAATAAACATAGATGAAGAGCTGGGTAATTTGAAAAGGGTATTTAGAATATGAAGAATGGAAAGAGAAGTTCTGATATATATATGATTAAAATTCCAGAAAGATATACTTGACAAATTGGAAGAGAGAACAATAGTGAAGAAAATTTTCCAAAACTGAGCAAAATATGAGCCCACTGAGTTAAGACACAATATGCACCCAAAAAGAGAAATCCCCAAAATACCAACTTTGTAACAGCCCTGTGAGTGAGCCATTGTTATGAGGTGAATTGTTTTCTACAAAATACAGGGGCGGGCGCAGTTAGGTTTACACTTGTTTGTATTGAAAAATACATGCAGGTTATAATTATAATACTACTAAAAATTAACTCTGTGTTTCACATACGATTGTAACCCTATTTGTTTATGTTATTACAGTTTTCCCAAATTTTCCCACTTTACCCCCTCCCCAGCCTACTCCCCATTCCCACAGCCAATCCCCACACTGTTGTTACTGTCCATGGGTCATGCTTATATGTTCTTTGTCTACTCCCTTCACAATTTTTCAACCAGTCCGCACCTCCCCACTCCTCTCTTACAGCTGTCAGTCTGTTACACGCTTCTGTGCCTCTGATTCTATTTTGCTTGTTAGTTTATTTTGTTCATTGGATTCCATTTATAAGTGAGATCATATGGTATTTGTCTTTCATTAACTAGCTTATTTCACTTATCATAATAGTCTACAGTTTCATCCATGCTATCACAAAAGGTAAGAATTCCTTATTTTTTATTGCTATGTAGTATTTCAATGGGTAAATGTACCATTGCGCCCTGGCTGGTGTAGCTCAGTGGATTGAGCGCAAGCTGGGAACTAAAGGGTCACCGGTTCAATTCCCAGTCAGGGCACATGCCTGGGTTGCAGGCCAGGTCCCCAGTGAGGGCCATGTGAGAGGCAACCACATATTGCTGTTTCTCTCCCTCTCTGTCTCCCTCCCTTCCCTTCTCTCTAAAAATAAATAAAATCTTTAA
Source organism: Micronycteris hirsuta (assembly GCA_004026765.1). Taxonomy (NCBI): domain Eukaryota; kingdom Metazoa; phylum Chordata; class Mammalia; order Chiroptera; family Phyllostomidae; genus Micronycteris; species Micronycteris hirsuta. The sequence continues at coordinate 64,680 of PVJI01005781.1, read as the reverse complement.
AAAAATGTACCATTGCTTTTTTATCTATTCATCTACTTAAGGGAACTTAGGATCTTTCCAAATGTTGGTTATTGTAAATACCATTGCTATGAATATAGGGGTACATATGTTCTTTTCAATTGGTATTTCAGGATTCTTTGAATATATTCCCAGAAGTGAAATCTCTGGATCAAAAAAATTTCCATTATTAATTTTTTGAAGAAACTCAATACTGTTTTGCAGAGTGTTGCACCAGTCTGCATTCCCACCACCAGTGCTCTAGGGTTCCCTTTTCTCCACATCCTCACCAGCACTTGTTTGCTGATTTATTAATGATAGCCATTTTGGCAGGTGTGAGGTGATATCTCACTGTAGTTTTAATTTGCAACTCTCTAATGCCTAGTGATGTTGAGCACATTTTTATATGTTTATGAGCTCTCTGTGTGTCCTCTTTGAAGAAGTGTCTATTCAAGTCATTTGTCCCTTTTTTAATTGAATTGTTTGTCTTCCTGATATTGAGTCATATGTGATCTTTATAAATTTTGGAGATTAAACCCTTATCTGATTTGTCATTGACAAATATGTACTCCCATACAAGGGGTTCCTTTTTCATTTTTCTAATGGTTTCTTTAGCTCCTAAAGAAGCATTTTAATTTGATGTAGTTCCATTTGTTTATTTTTATTTTTCTTTTCTTTCCCTTGCACTATGAGGTGCATCAGCAAAAGTATTGCTACATGAGATATCTGAAATTTTACTGCCTATATTTTCCTCTAGGATTTTTATGGTATTGCAGCTTATATTTAAGTCTTTTATCCATTTTGAGTTTATTCTAGTATATAGTGTAAGTTAGTGGACTAGTTTCATTTTTTTGCAAATGCTAGTTCAATTCTCCCAAAACCATTTATTGAAAAGGCTGTCTTTACTCCATTGCATGTTTTTGCCTCCTTTGTCAAATATTAATTGATCATAAAGTCATGGGTTTATTTCTGGGCTCTCTATTCTGTGTCATTGATCTATGTATCTTTCTTTATGCTAGTAGCAGAGTTTTTTGACTACAGTGGTTTTGTAGTATAGTTTGATAACAGGTATTGTGATCCCGCCAACCATGTTCTTTCACAAGATTGCTGAGGCTATTTGCAGCTATTTATGGTTCCATGTAAATTTTTGAAGTGTTTGTTCTATATCTGTGAATTATTACGTTGGTATTTTGATAGGAATTGCATTGAATCTATAGTTTAGGGTAGTATGGACATTTTAAAGATGTTAATTCTTCCAATCCATGAACATGGTATATGCTTCTACATTTTTGTATCTTCCTCTGATTCTTTCTTCAGTGTCCTATAGTTTTCCAAATACAGGTCATTTACTTTCTTAGTTAAATTTATTCCTAGGAAACTCATTTTTTATTGCAATAGTAAATAGAATTATTTCTTTTTCTTATAGTTCATTATTGCTATATAGAAATGCCATCAATTTGTGAGTATTGATTTTGTGTCCAGCTACTTTGCCCAATTCATTTATTAGGTCTGGTGTTTTTTGGTGGAGCCTATAGAGTTTTCTATGCACAATATCATGTTATCTGTGAATAATGAAAGTTTTACTTCCTTCTTTACAATTTGGATGCCTTTTATTTCTTCTTCTTGTTTGATCACTGTGGCTAGAACTTCCAATAGTATGTTAAATAAGAGTTGTGAAAGCAGACTTCCCTGTTATGTTTTTTTTTTAAGATTTTATTTATTTGCAGAGAGAGGAGAAAGGAGGGAGAAAGAGAGGGAGAAAAATATTAATCTGTGGTTGTCTCTCAGTCATCCCCTACTGGGGATCTTGACTGCAACCCAGGAATGTGTCCTGACTGGGAATCGAATCGGGGACCCTTTGGTCCAGAGTCCAGCATTCAATCCATTGAGCCACACCAGTCAGGGTCCTGTTGTGTTTCTGATCTTAGAGGAAATGCTTTTAGTGTTTGCCCATTGAGCATAATGTTGGCTGTAGCTTTTTCATATATTGGCCTTTATTAGGTTGAGGTATGATCTCTCTCCATGTTGCTGAGGGTCTTTATTATACATGTGTGCTGGATTTTATCAAATGCGTTTTCTGCATCCATTCATATGATCATGTGATTTTTATCTTTCACTTTGTGATTAATCACATTTATTGATCTTTGCGAATATTATACCTAACTTGCATCTCAGGGATAAGCCTGACTTGATCATGGTGTACAATCTTTTTAATGTATTTCTGGATCTGGTTTGTTAATACTTTGTTGAAAATTTTAGCACCTATGTTCATCAGCGATATTGGCCTATACTTTTCTTTCTTTGTTGTGTCTTTACTTCATTTTGGAATTATGATGACACTGTCCTCCTAAAAAGAACTTTGAAGTCTTCCTTCATCTTGAATTTTTTGGAATAGTCTAAGAAGGATAGATGTTATTTCCTTTTTGAATGATTGGTAAAAATCACCTGTATGGCCATCTGGTCCAGGAATTTTGTTTGCTGGGAGTTTTTTGATTACTGCTTCAATTGAATTAGTTGTTTTTAGGTGTTTTGCTTCTTCCTGTTTCAGTCTTGTGAGATTGTGTGATTCTAGAAATTTATCCATTTCACTCAGGTTGTCTCATTGTTTGGTATATATTTATTCATAATATTTTCTTACAATCCTTTGTATTTCTATGGCATCCATTGTTATTTCTCTTCTTTCATTTCTAATTTTATTAATTTGGGTCCTCTTTCTTTTTTTTTTTTTGATGAGTCTGCTTAAGGTACATAATTTGTTCATCTTTTCAAAGAATCAGTTCCTGGATTCACTGACCTTTTGAATTGCTTTATTTTTCTAGTCTCTAAGTCATTTATTTCTGCTCTGATCTTGGTTATTTATATCCTTCTATGCCCTTTGGACTTGGTTTGTTGTTGTTTTTCTAGTTCTTTTAGGTGTTGGGTTAGATTATTGGAGATTTTTCTATCTTCTTGAGGTGTGCCTGTAATCCTATGAATTTCCCCTCAGGACTGCTTTTGCTGTGTCCCCTAGGTTTTTAGTTATTGTATATTCAATTTTATTTGTTTACAGATACTTTTGGATTTCTTCCTTGATTTCATCGATGACCCATTTATTATTCAATAACATGCTATTTGGCCTCCATGTATTTCAAATATTGATAGGTTTTATAAAATTATTTTACTCATTTATTTTTAGAGAGGGAAAGGGAAGGAGAAAGAAAAGGAGAGAAACATCAATGTGTGGTTGCCTCTCAAGCGGCCTCTACTGGTAACCTGGCCCAAAACCCAGGCATGTGCCCTAGACTGGGGATCGAACCAGTGACCCATTGGTTCATAGGCTAGCACTCAATCCACTGAGTCACATCAGCCAGAGTTTTTTGAGATTTTTATACTGAGATCAATATCTATAAGTTTCATGCTGTTGTGATCTAAGAAAATGCTTAATATGATTTCAATTTTCTTAAATTTGTTAAGGCTTATTTTCTGCCCTATGATGTGGTCTTTCTTTGAGAATTATCCATGTGCACTTGAGAAGAATGTGTATTCAGATGACTTGGGATGAAATGTTGTGTAAATATCAATCAAATCCATTTCATCTAGTGTGTCTTTTAAGGTCGCTGTTTTCTTGTTGATTTTTTGTGTGGAAGATTTATCCAGTGGTAACAGTGGGGTGTTAAAGTGCCCTATAATGACTGTATTGCTGTCAGTCTCTTCTTTAAAGTCCACCAAGATTTTCTTTGTATTTTTGTGTGCTCTTATATAGGGCATGTATATGTTTATAATGGTTATATCCTCTTGTTGGATTAATCCCTTAAGTATTATGTGGTGACCTATGGTATCCTTTTCTTGTACCTTTTATTTTGAAGTCACTGTTGTCAGATGTAACAGCTTTTTTCATTTCCATTTTAATGGAATATCTTTGCCATCTGTTCACTTTAAGCTTGTGTAAATATTTTGTTCTGAGGTTGGTCTCTTGTAGACAGCATATAATCGGGGCATGTTTTATTTTCTATTGAGCTATCATACTTCTTTTGATTGGAACATTTAATCCATTGCCATTTTATTTCTTTATACCTATGTTCCTCTTTCTATATATATTACTTCTTCTTAGAGTAGTCCTTTAACAAGTCTTGCAATGCTGCTTTGGGGTTAATGAACTCTTTCTTTATTTTTTATTTATTTATTTATTTATTTTTGGTCTGGGAAGCTGTTTATTTCACCTTCAATTTTAAATGATAGCCCTGCTGGATAGAGTATTCTTGGTTATAGATCCTTGTTTTGCATTAATTTGAATACCTCATGCCAATGCCTTCTGGCTTAAAGTGTTTCTGTTGAAAAATAAATTGAAGTCTTATTGGAATCCCCTTGTAGGTAATTGATTGCTTTTCTGATGCTGCCTTTAAAATTCTCTTTTTGCTTTTAAATTTTGCCATTTAATTATGATGTGTCTTGGTGTGGATCTCTTTGGGTTCATCTTGATTGGACTCTCTGTGATTCCTGAACTTAGGTGACCATTTCCTTCACTAGGTTAGGGAAATTTTCTGTCATTTCTTCAAAGAGGTTTTCTCTCCATTGGTCACTTTCTTCTCCTTCTGGTATCCTTATGTATTGTTAGTGTTACATTTCATGATATCCCGAAGTCCCCCAAAGCACTGTCATTCTTTTTAAGTTTTATTGTCTTTTTGTTGCTTTTTAGGTGCTTTTTTCTACATTGTCTTCCAAATCAGTGATATGATCCTCTGCTTTGATCCTCTGCTGCATCTAGCCTGCTTTTAATTCCTTCTAGTTGTTTTTCATTTCAGATATTGCTTCTTAATTTCCAACTGATTTTTAATCATGATGCCTGTGTCCATTTTTTATGCTAATGTAGTTATCACTAAGTTCCTTGTAGTTATCACTGAGTTCTTTGAGCATCCTTGTAACCATTATTTTGAACACGATGTCTGATATATTAACTGCCCCAATATTAATTAAGTCTTCTTCTGTGGATTCCTCCTTTTTTTTTTTTTTCATTTGATGGTTAGTTTTTTTGTATCCCAATTTTGGCTGACTCTTTTTGTTTGTTTCTGTGTCTTTGTGGTGTGGCCTTATGTGGTAGGCATTCTGTGGGACTCAATGGTGCGGTCTTCTTGATCTCCTGAGCTGGATGCTGTAGGAATGCCCCTTGTGTGGGTTATGTGAGCTCTCCTGTTGTCTTTGTGTCTCAATTGCTGTTAACCTATTCACTGTGGGTTTCCCCCTACAGCTGTCTGTCAGAGGCTCTACCACCACCACATCTTGTATGCTGTTGTACAGGTATGGACAGAACAAAACAAAAACAACACAGAAAGCCCACTCAAGCAAAAAAAAAAAAAAGGAAGAAGAAGAATAAAAGAAAATCAACAACAACAACATCAAAGTCAATGACAAAAGAGAAAAGGATAATAAAAGTGGAAATAAAAATAGAATATAGTGTTTTACAGAAGTAAGGCCTGCTTGAATATGGCTGGTAGGGTAATGATATGAGTGTAAGAATTTATAGTTTTAGATGGAAAATGTTCAGGTTGATGGTGGGTAAAGAAAAGTGCCCTCTGTCCCCTGGCAGGAGTGACCATTTGAACTCCTGGACCAAGTGGCCCTTGAAGAAACACTGAATTTCTTTTAGAAGGAGCTCTGACACAGCCGGACTTGCAGAATTTCCTGGAACTATTGAGTATGGACTAGTACTTCCAGCACAATGTTAAAGCACTCAGAATACATCCTTGCATTGTTCCCAACTTTAGTAGAAAAGCATTATCTTTCACCTAAAAAAGAATGACAGGGACTTCCAGCCAAGATGGAGGCGTAAGTAGACACACTGTGCCTCCTCGCACAACCAAAAGAGGAAAAACAATTTAAAAAACAAAAACAGCCAGACCTGACAGAAAACTGAACTGAGTGGAAGTCCGACAACCAGGGAGTTAAAGAAGACACGTTCATCCAGACAGACAAACCGGGAGGAAAAGCAGGGAGAAGAACAGACCATGCCGCCCACCAACACAGGGAAATAAAGCTTCAAACCACCAATTGAATACACCTGTGGGGGCTGAGGCAGCAGTGGGAGGAACTCCCATCCTCACAGGAGAGTTCGTTGGGGAGACCCACAGGGACTTGGAACTGTGCAGTCCCATCCACTCACCCCAGAACCAGCAAAGAAGGACCCAACTTGCTTGTGGGTAGCTGGGGAAGTGCGGAGAACAGAGCAAGTGCCATTGTTCTCTCAGGCCCTACCCCCACAGATAGCATCACAACACAACGACGTGGTTTACCCCGCCCTGGTGAACACCTAAGGCTCCACCCCTTAAAGTAACAGGCACACTGAGAAAAAAATGGCCCGAATGAAAGAACACATCAAAGCACCAGAAAAAATACAACTAAGTAACGAAGAGATAGCCAACCTATCAGATGCACAGTTCAAAGCATTAGTAATCAGGATGCTTACAGGATTCGAAGAAAAATTGTAGCAATTACTTGAACAAATGAGAAGGGATGAGAAGGAAACTGGGACTCAAATCAATGGAGTGGACCAGCAGAAAGAGAAAAACACCCAACCAGAAAAGAATGAAGAAACAAGAATTCAAAAAACTGAGGAGAGGCTTAGGAATCTCCAGGACATCTTTAAACGTCCCAAAATCTGAGTCATAGGGGTGCCAGAAGGAGAAGAGGAAGACCAAGGGATTGAAAACTTATTTGAACAAATAATGAAGGAGAACTTCCCCAAGCTGGTGAAGGAAATAGATTTTCAGAAAGTCCAGGAAGCTCCGAGAGTCCCAAAGAAGTTGGACCCAAAGAGGAACACACCAAGACACATCATAATGACATTACCCAAGATTAAAAATAAGGAGAGAATCTTAGAAGCAGCAAGAGAAAAGGGGACAGTTACCTACAAAGGAATTCCCATAAGACTGTCAGCTGATTTCTCAAAAGAGACTTTGCAGGCAAGAAGGGGCTGGAGAGAAATATTCCAAGTCATGAAAGGCAAGGAACTACATCCAAGAATACTCTATCCAGCAAAGCTATCATTTAGAATGGAAGGGCAGATAAAGTGCTCTCAGAAAAGGTCAAGTTCAAGGAGTTTATCAACACCCAGCCTTTATTATATTAAATGTTAAAGGGATTTATATAAGGCATGGAGGGATATCAACAGGGGAGTGGTAGGGGGAGAGAGGGGGAAAAGGTGCAGAGAATAAGTAGCATAAATGGTAGGTAGAAAACAGACAGGGGGAGGTTAAGAATAGTATAGGAAATGTAGAAGACAAAGAACTTATATGTATGACCTATGGACAAAAACTAAAGGGCGGGGAATGGGGGGGGTGGGGGTGGAGGGGAAGAAAGGGGGAAAATGGGACAACTGTAATAGCATAATCAATAAAATATATTTAAAAAAAGAATTTAGTTTTAATTTGAACACATCACCTAAAATGTCATATGGTATGCTTGAGTGTGATGTTATATTGTTACAGAATCACATGCTTATGATTTTTTAATAATTATTTTGTAATTAAAAATCATTATATTTGTGCTGGACCTTATATTGAAAGAAAAAAAAAAGAATATGAGACCAAGAAAGAAAAAAAAAAAGAAGAATACGAGACTAGGAAAGGAAAGAAAAATGATTATGAGAGGATATGGGGAAAAGAACTAATTAGAGTAAGGAATAAAAGCAGGGAATGGCCACAAAAGAACAAAGAAAAGGAAAAATAGAATTAAAAACAAGAAGAAAAAGAAGGAATAAGGCAACATGGAGTAAGAAAAAGGGATGAGTAAAATACAAATTTTGAAAGAAAAATAGATGTTGCCTACATCTAGCTCTAGGTAGCCTGTTTGAAGCCACAAGCAATCCACAATTTGTGGCTATCTTCTTCGTGCTTGGCTTCACACAGGATGTGCCTTGCTGCTCTGTGAGCCTGGCTTTTTATCAGCACATGGTCCAGGGGTGGGTCAACTGACAACTGAAGACACCTCAGGACCTGCCTCCACCTGCCTTTGTCTTTTGTCCTGTCACAAATCTTAGTCTATCCACTTACCTGTCTGTTTCTGAAAGGGCTTCCGGCAGAATTAGGAATGTGGAACCCCCTGGACCTCCTATGGGAGGTATCATTCAGACTTCAGGGAAGATGGTGGTTGTGTTTTCCTTCCCCATTCCACATGTCTGAGTCTGCCCTGGAAAATTTCCCCGAATTAGGCAGGGCAAAGTCTCTAGTAGGAGAGTGGGTGGGGCTTCCAGAGCACATAGTTTGGGTCTTCTGGAAACTGGGAGGGCATTTTTAGGCTCTCCTGTGAGGGGATAGCACCAGTCTGGTTCTCAGGAAAGTGTATGAAACTGCCATGCCCTAATTCCATCTCTAACATACCTGAGTCTGCTTCTGGTGCTATCTCCTCAGCATGGAATAAGATGCAGGTTGGGGAAAGTAAGAAAAAAGTATGCAGGGTGGGTGGGTGATTTCTTACAAAGTGGAGTAATTGTTTTGCCTCTAGGAGGGGCTTGTTCTTCTCAAGAAAAATTTCTGCATAATTATGGAGGTAAGTCCTTGCACGGGGAACCCACCAGCCATTTCCCTGTGCCTCTCTCCAAAGACTCCCACTCCAGACGCTCCTTGTTCCACTCCTGACCATGCTGCCTTCCCTTCACCCAAGCCCAAGGTCAGTGGCTGAGAACACTAAATCTGTGCATTGGCCCCTTAGGACAAAAGAAAGGGAAAAAAGAAATAAAGTGGCTACATCTCCAGCAGTCTTCCTCTCTGTCCAGCAAGCAAAAACCCCATGGCCTCCTACAATTGGACACTGTGTAGGTGGGTAATCCTGGCACTGGCGCTCTGCGCTGGGGAGCCTGGTCTGGAGACTGGGTTTCACTCCCTTCATGGGGAAGTTCCCACGGCAGTGTTGCAACAATGGCCTTTTGTGCTGCCTCCTTTCACATCTCTGCCTTTTCTACAGGTCTCAAAGTGGTTTCTGCCCATACTTGATTCAGTAGCCTTCAGGGTTTTTTTTTTGTTTTTTGTGGGTTTTTTTTTTTTTTTTTTTTTTTTTTTTTTTTTTTTTTTTTTTTTTTTTGGATGGATGCCCCACTCTTTATTTTGATTTTCAGTTTGATTCTTGAAGGTGGTGCAAGACAAATCCTCCTACTTTGCTGCCAATTTGCCTACCTCTCTATATATGTCTTAACCCACAGTAACTCAGGACATGCCCTTATTTGGAAAAAGAATTCTTGCAAATGTAATTAGTTCAGTAAGGTTATATTGGAGTAGAGTGAACCCTTTACCCACATGACTGATGTCCTTACGAAAGGAAGAGTGACTCAGGAAGAGAAGCAGATGAAGAGAATAACATGAAAACATAGACACACAGAGGGAAGGTAGCAACATGATGATGAAAGCAGAGATTGGAGTTACACAACTGTAAGCTAAGGAATGCCATGGATTTCCAAGAAGAACCAGAAGTTGGCAGGGAGGACGTGGTTCTGCTCACATCCTGTTTCAGACTTCTAGACTCCAGAACTGTAAAAGAATATATTTCTGTTTCTGCCTCCAGTTTGTGGTGTTTTGTAACAGCAAACCTAGAAAAGGAATGTAGGCATTGTTGTTCTCATTTTGCAGATTAGTCGCAGGAAGATGAACTATTAACTCTTTGTCAAAATGACTGAAGAGCAATTTTACCCTGATGAATTGATAAAGTAATAATAGGACAGAGAACATATGGGTTAGCAAAGAAGTCAAAAATCGGTGACCTACAACCTCCAATATGAGCAGAAATGTGTTTTTATCTGACTCTCACAACTATTGTATAATTTCTTTTGTTGCTATTTCACAGAATTTAAAAACTGGGAAATTTCAAATAAAATTTGGGATTACAGTCACTCTTCTGCCTGAATTTCCATGTGACAATAATTACCTGAAACTGAGTAATGCTACATTCACACATTTATATGTTCTCCCATCTTTCCTGTCCCTACATAACCTGATTATCTTATTGTATTTATGTTTCTTGCCAAGCCTAAAAGGTGTTTACATTGTGGCCTCTGTTGGGAAAACTAAAGGCAAGACCTTGTACTCAACCATTCTTAATACACTGGCGTAATTATTGATGCAATAGGTATCTAATTCAAGTGTCAAGTTCCGTATCTATAAACTACCTGCTTTGGGGAAATTGTTGACTTTAATTTAATACTTGAAAATCAATATCACCTATTCAACAATGAACATCCAGGAATGCTAATTATTACATTAATATAATTATTCAGGTATCTCTATCTTTATTAAATACTTCTTGTATATTAAGAGAAAATTTTTCATGAGAGAGAATCAGCATATTTTCAGTTTTTAAAAGAGCTAAAAATTACATCCATTTCAAGGGTAGAGGGAGAGTGGAATGACATGCAGATTATATGGATTAAATAAGAAAAGAAATATAAGGTATAAATAATATAAGTTTAATAAGCAATGTAGTGTACAATGTTAATTTGCACCATGAATTTAGGAAACAATTATAATCACATGTCACAGTGATTATCCACTCCCTCACTACTGCTTACTGGGAATCTCTTCCAAATAAGCTACCTTCATGAAAGTCCCCAACTCTGTCTCTGCTTTCAGGAGCATCTACATTGAGGCACCTGAAATCATCATCATCATCATTATCTTTTTTGAGTACTTCCTGTATGGAAGGCACTACTAATTTCCTACACATATCATCTCATGTAATCCTTACCACACGATGATATTGTTAGTATTGATTCACCTCACAGATAAAATCTGTAGTTAAGATTAATTACACATATAATCACACATCTAATAACAAGTATGAAGCAAAAGTGGATGTGAATAAATATCTATATGAATTTAATTCTCAAAGTCCAATCTAAACAGAGTACTAGATTCATTTATTTTTAACCCTGCATCTCAGAAAAACTTTTTTTAACCTTAACTTTTAATGCCTGAAACTGTGTTCCTAATATGTCTTATACTTATTCCACCAGTGCTCTGCACAATATTTATTCACTAACTTTAGGGGAACCAGAGTACTAAATAATTCCTAAAGTAGTTGTTTTGTCTGACTAGGAAGCACCAAGCTTTTTTGTTTTTGTTTTTTTCAGTTTTGTTTTGTTTTTGTCTGAGGGATCGCTATGTATTTATCTGATTCTTCTACTTCTCCTTGAAGAGGTCATCCACTGACAGGTAACTGCACGTGGCAGGAATATGCAGGCATACTTTATGTGGATAAGCAGAACTGAACATAGCACAGGGTAGAATACATCAAATAATATGCAAGAATCACTGTAAAAACCAAGGTGCTCGTTGCTGCTATCTACATTCATTCACTTATGTCTACGTACTGCACACCCCCCTGTTCCATTTGGGGGTTTATTGAAGTCTAGGTACTGATGACCTCCTCTCACAGAAGCCATCTAGAAAACGGCTGCCTCGAGATTAAAGGACAGAGAGAAAAACAACTCACCCGTGAGCTGTGTTAATGGAATCATCCGGGTCCCCTCAAAAAATAATCCCAGGTATTCTAGTGACTGCTTCACTTCATTCATACAGTTTATTTTTTCAGAGCAGATATTGTTTTTGCTTAGTGGCAACTGAAAAAACTCAAGAAAATGATGTAGTCATTTTTGTATTTTCTTTATTTCTCATAATCCCCTTTTATCTTCATGACTGTCTCCCTACAGTTTCTACCAAGCCTCATATATCTCTCTGTCTCTCTCTCTCTCTATCCCTCCCATATAGACATGTACACGGTCACTCAAATCCTGCTTCCCCACTCTCCCACCACTGGCAGAAATCTTCTTTTTCTTCTCCTCAAAAAAAAATGCTAATTTAACTCAGTAGGCCTTGAAAACAGATAAAACAAACTCATATCCAGTAATAAAATACTGGATTAAACATTCATCTCTTAGCTCATCAGTAACTTGATAGCAGGATAAAAGCAGCAAGTAGATTCCAAGGGGCAATGTACACATTCTTTGATCTTCTTCAGGTTGTAACTACCATCAGATACAGTGATAAACAGTGGATAACAAAAAGGTAATTGCAAACTTTATGTCCCCTGCACTAAAGTAACAGCACTCATCCACATGGACTTAGACGATGATGACTTCAGCTTGTCCTTAAAATGGGAATGGTTCCGGTATCCCGTATTTAAAATTCGTGTTGCAACAATATTGTAGCATTCACTAGATCCCTAGTAGTCCAAGTTCATATTTGAAATATTGAAGTATTGAAATTAGCCTTAGCTCAGTAGAAATGCCCCACCCACACCTGCTGAATCTGAGTCTGCATTTTAACAAGATCACCAGATGGTTTATTGTCCCGTTAAATTTTAGAACACTACTCTAAATGCTTCCACTAACACCCCCTGAGATTGTATAAGATATAAACACAAGAAATATTACCAATAGCAATCCAAGTTTTGGGAAGGCAGCAGAAAATCTTTAACACTAAAGTAGTATCTTGAAAATATTTCAGAGCCACTGAATTTGGATTCAGCTAAAGTATAACTTATTCATTAACGTGAATTGAACAAACAGTGAATGAATCTTAAATTAGTAAATCCTCCCCCTTAATCTCAAGGTTTCACTTATCCACTTTATATACACAATGGTATTTCCCATTAAATAACTCAAAAGACAAACAGTTAATTTTTTAATATTTTATTCTAATACAGCAAGAAATAACAAAATCTTGGAAGATGGCAAATTTGTTTCTACTACAGAAGGTAGGACTGTCTATCATTTGTTGAAAAAAGTAAAGAAGGAGAAAGGAGTTTGACAATCCTGTTTTAATCCATTTCCTGAATTAACAACACATGCACTATTAGTTTTCCATCACCAAATGTTTCATTGTTAATAAAAAATGATAAGAAATTACAAAGACAGATTTGCAGTGTTGTGTAGCAACATTAACACCTAATGACAAGAAATCTTCAGCAAATCTTGACAGAAATGGTAATGGGTATTCAACTTGACTGATAATTTCTGTGACTGCATGATCGATGAAAGATGCTAGATGGTGCAATTAGGTGACTCAGGGAGGGTAATATTAAGTTGGTGGCATAGAAAGACCCTGAATTCACCCCCTGTAATGAACACACCAGATATACACATATGTAGAGAGCAATTCCTCCTGAAGAAAACCTGAGGGATGACTGAACATCATCTGCACAACAAACAAGAAAGGCACATTGTAGAGAAGAGTAGGAGAGATGGAGATGAGGGAACCTTAGAATAACACTCCCATGTGGAAACTGGAAATAAGGAGGGATGTCATTAAGGCACACACATGCAGAACTTGTTTGCCTTGGGACACAGTGAAAAAAAACAAAAACAAAAACAAACAAACAAAAAAAAACAGTGGTTTAAAGGCACCTAGACTCAACCAGAAAGAAATCCATTAACTAACTTCAAAGCATCTACCAAACATGTGAAAAATGCTGGAACTCTCCACGATCCGAGGTGTCGGTGAATGCAATTGTTTGTATCACTGTCCCACCTGAATAACTCAGGTGTGTGTTCTAGCCAGCCTACAACACTGCTGCAACACACCTGAGCCTTCTCACCCACTCCATCTCTATCATATCCCTTCAGGACAGACTGGCATGGTGCTGTGGAACTTGTCAGCCCATGACTGTTTAAGATACCTCTGCCTACACCTGTTTCATCCAACCCTGCCAGGGTGGCTCAATGCACGTGTGAGCCATGACACCCCAACTGTGCCTGCTTCATATCTAGCTGCCACCATAACCAGTGGGATTCAAACCCACTCTAGCTTAGCCACCTCAGCCAGGACATCCAGGAGCAACACACCCCAAATCTGCTAAAATGGTGCCTATTCCAGACCAAAGTCATTTTTTAAAACAGATTTGATTTCTTCATTTTTAGACAGAGGGCAAGGTAGGGAGAAAGTGAGGGAGAGAGAAACATCGATGGGTTGTCTTTCCCACATACCCAAACCAGGATGAACCCACAAGCCAGGCTTGTGCCCTGACCAGGAATCCAACCAGCAACCTTTTACTTTGTAGGATGATGCCTAACCAACAGAGCCACACTTGTCAGGGCCAGATCAAAGTCATTTTTCTTAAAAGTTTTTATTGGGTCAAATTAGCTTATTGCCATAAAGTAGAGTGAAGACTTCCTTTTAGTTGTTGGGAGAACATAACTGCTTGTGGATAATTTCTCTTTCACAGAGACTCTAAGATACTGTTCACATTAGACCACAGTTACCTTAAACACAGTGGCAAAGTGCATTCAATCTTGTTGAAGACAGTCATTTTTCCATGACAAATCAGGAACTGACCTTCCTTATGTCTGTATTCTTCTACTCTTCCATGAATACGATCTCACCGGTATTTTTACAGGTGGAGAATGAAGGTGACATCCTATTGCTCAGTATTTCTCTAACGATCACTTTGTAATTTATACCCTCCACAAAAATTCATCTTTGGGTATCTCATCAAGCTGCACTTTCTCCTTTTGCTCTCCTTTATGGGCTCTTCTGTTCCCTTTATCATTTTTATGTCATAGAAACCTTGTTTTTAGAGAAACACTAGCTTTTGTACTACTTTATGTATGTCAATGCAGTAAAAGTTTCTTTATTTTTGCAACAAATACAAAATTTTAAAAAGACTTATCTTAGAGAAGGAAGGATTAATGGAACACAAATAAAATATTTGTTTATAGGACACAAGGATAGCCAGGTACTAAACAATCAGAAATGTTCATCATACTTGTTAAGTTGAATCCAGATTAACATTTTATACTTAATAATCAACAATTTGCATTGTTTCTCTTCAGTCAATTTCATAACTTCATAAAAAAAATGAGTGGTAGGGGTTGGGTAAGAGGATAACTCAATGGGAGACTTTTTCCAAGACTGGCATGTGAATAAAGTACCTGAATTCTCCTCTGCAGTCATTCCTAACATACTCAGCTAAAGTTTTCCTGTCCTGCAGGCCGCTCTTGAGAATGTAAAACTGCTGTTACAATAGAACTGCCTGACTGAGGCTTAGCAGCTGAAACAAAGCCGAAAGCCCCTTCACCACTCATTTCACAATACTGGACACAAAAGTAATAATGATGGGATGGCTTTGTAGAAAGGACATCATCTATCTAATAGCAAACTTTCTTGACTTCGATCCAAGATTTCCCTGCTGAAAGATAAGATGTGTGTCATATAAAACTGCTGTGACTGTATCTGTATATTCCAGGACAAACTTCCGTATCTCGGCATCAAAAAAGGACATCGCAACTCAAGTTCAATCACCCACCAAATGGATATCAAACACTGAGCAAGACTTGGGAATCTGAGGCCTGTTAACTAAAATTACCAAGAGATTAAATGGTGTCCACTTCTTAGCTGAAAATGTGTCTAGGCGATTACTCAGTTTCTGTTGCTCTGAACTTCAGTCCCAGACTTCGCGTAATTTCAATGCAAGTCATCAGCTCATCAGCTCTTTGGATTTTATTTTGAAGTGTATTCTTATTCATAGATACTTGTAAATACTCATGAACTTTGGTCACTAAGAAATAAAAAAAGGTCACTGCTTTTCTAGGGGGAAAAAGCTCTCAGAATAAAGTTTTTCTTGCCTGCTACTTCAAATTTGTAATGAAACAAAGTGCTTTCCTCAAAGTATTGTCTTTAAGAAAAAAGTTCAGTTACATAAGTTGACTAGAGTGCTTAATTTTCTCCTCAGATCTGCAAGACTTTTGACCTCCAATAGCAGGACTGAGCTCACTAACATATAGGAGATCTTGTAAAAGAGTAACTTCGTAATGTCCTTGACACATTAACTTTATAAGTACAGACATATTGATGGAGTTGTGGAAATAAAGTACAAGTAAAGTTCTGACTCCTTTGTTTTCTAGGTTTTGGTTGCTCAGTAAAGTGGAGACCAGGGAGAAATTTCTAAGCAAAGCTCATTTCCATTCCCATTGTACTCAGAAGGGATTTCACTTAGAGACTCCTTGTGATCTTGAAGTACCTCTGGGTTCTTTTGTATTTGTTGTGCAAGATGGCACACTGACAGCCTTGCCAGTGGCTGATATGGACTGACAGCTTGTCCTGGAGAGGGTAGTAAGGGTGGAAAGACACTTTGGCTGTGAACAGACAGCTGCTTGTGGTTTGAAGGAGGACAGAGAGCTCAATCCTTGGATGGTGTGCTGCTACCTTGATGGTACATGACAAGATTCATGCAGACTTGTAGGCTCTTTGCCTCCCCAAAGATAGGCCATTATTCTCTTCCTTGACTTTTTTGTTGTTAGCATTAGAATGATGAAGTGGAAATCAGAATTTCCTGATACCTTTTGATTTTACACACTCATTCTTTATCAACACAGTTAAATAGAAGATACAAATGTGTTGATTGGTTTCTCCATCTTGTGGACTCATAGATTTTGAGCAATCATCATTCAGGTCAATGGCAACTGTGTCCCTCAGTGCACTACTCTCCAAAGTGTATTTGGGCAGGTTCTGGGCCACATAGATGAGCCTGAAGTTGATGTCATGTATTTTCTATTTTTTTTAATTTAAGTAATAACTTTATTGTTATTCAATTACAGTTATCTGCATCCTTTCCCCTCCCCTCCTCCCTTCCCCTCCAGCCCCACCTCCCTCCCCAGCCTCCTTCCTCCCCCTTGGTTCTGTCCATGTGTCTACCATAGTGATTCTTGAAGACCCTTCTCCCCATTGCCCTCCCTGCTTCCCTCTGGCTATTGTTAGACTGTTCTTAATTTCAATGTCTCTGGTTAGTTTTGCTTGTTTTCTGCTTTTGTTGTTTATGATCCAGTTAAGGGTGAGATCATATGGTATTTGTCCCTCACTGCCTGACTTACTTCACTTAGCATAATGCTCTCCAGTTCCATCCATGCTGTTGCAAAGGGTATAAGCTCCTTCTTCCTCTCTGCTGCGTAGAATTCCATTGTGTAAATGTACCATAGTTTCTTGATCCATTCATTTGTAGATGGGCACCTAGGTTGTTTCCAGCACTTGGCTATTGTGAATTGTGCTGTTATGAACATTGGAGTGCATAGGTTCGTTTGAATTGGTTTTTCAGGATTCTTAAGTTGAGCATCTTTTCATATGACTCTGGGCCCTCTATATGTCCTTTTTCGAGAAATGTCTGTTCATATCTTTTTTCCATTTTTTAATTGGGTTTTTTGTCTTCCTGGAATGGAGTCGTATGAGTTCTTTATATATTTTGGAGATCAGACCCTTGTCTGAGGTATCATTGGCAAATATGTTTTCCCATATGGTTGGTTCTCTTTTTATTTTAGTATTATTTTCTTTAGCCCCACAGAAGCTCTTTATTTTGATAAGGTCCCATTTGTTCATTTTTTTCCTTATGTCCCCAGCTCTAGGGGACATATCATTGAAGATGTTGCTGCGTGGAATGTCTGAGATTTTCCTACCGATGTTTTCCTCTAGAACTTTTAAGGTGTCACGACCTACATTTAAATCTTCTATCCACCTTGAATTTATTTTTGTGTATGGTGTAAGTTGGTGCTCGAGTTTCATTTTTTTGCAGGTAGCCATCCAGCTTTCCCAACACCATTTGTTGAAGAGGCTATTTTTATTCCATTTTATGCTTTTGCCCCCTTTGTCGAAGATTAGTTGCCTATAGAGACTTGAGTTTATTTCTGGGCTCTCTATTCTGTTCCATTGGTCTATCTGTCTGTTTTTATGCCAGTACCAAGCTGTTTTGCTTACAGTGGCCTTGTAATATAGTTTGATATCAGGAATTGTGATCCCTCCTGCTTTGCTCTTCTTTCTCAAAATTGCAGCTGATATTCGGGGTCGTTTATGGTTCCATATAAATTTTTGAAGTGTTTGTTCTATCTCCGTGAAACATGCCATTGGTACTTTGATAGGGATTGCATTGAATCTATAAATTGCTTTGGGGAGTATGGACTTCTTGATTTCTTCTGTAATCTCGTCCTTGACCCATTCATTGTTTAATAGCATGCTATTCAGTCTCCATGATTTTGAGTGTTTGGGTTTTTTTTTTTTCCTTTGGGTTGGTTTCTAATTTCAGACCCTTGTGGTCAGAGAAAATACTTGGTATGATTTCAATTTTCTTGAATTTGTTGAGGCTTGTTTTGTGTCCTATCATATGGTCTATTTTTGAAAATGTTCCATGCGCATTTGAAAAGAATGTGTATTTAGCTTCTTTGGGGTGAAGGGCCCTATATATATCAGTTAAGTCCATTTCTTCTAGGGCATTGTTCAATGCCACAATGTCTTTGCTGATATTTTGTTTGGAGGATCTGTTCATTTTTGACAGTGGGGTGTCGAAGTCCCCTACTATAATTGTGTTGCTGTCAATATCTTTTTTGAAGTCCTCCAAGATTTTCTTTATGGATTTGGGTGCTCCTGTGTTGGGTGCATATATATTTACAATGTTTATGTCTTCTTGGTCGATTCTTCCCTTGAGTATTATAAAGTGTTCTTCTGGATCTCTCTTTATGGCCCTTTTTTGGAAGTCTATTTTGTCTGATATGAATATTGCTACCTCAGCTCTTTTTTCTTGTCCGTTTGTTTGCAAAACTTTTTTCCAGCTCTTCACTTTCAACCTGTGTATGTCTTTTGTCCTGAGGTGGGTCTCTTGTAGGCAGCATATGTGTGGGTTGTGATTTCTTATCCAATCCGCTATTCTATGTCTTTTAATTGGAGCATTTAATCCATTTACGTTTAAGGTTATTATTGATAGGTACTTATTCATTGCCATTTTTTTATACCTGTGTTCCACTCTCTCTCTCTTTCCCTTCCTTTCCTTAAATCAGCCCCTTTAGCATCTCTTGCAGAGCTGGTTTGGTGGAGGTGTATTCTTTTAGACTTCTTTTGTCTTGGAAGCTCCTTATTTGGCCATCTATCTTGATTGAGAGCCTTGCTGGGTAGAGTAGTCTTGGTTGCAGGTCTCTGGTTCTCATTACTTGGAATATTTCTTTCCATTCTCTTCTGGCTTGGAGCGTTTCCATTGAGAAGTCAGCTACTAACCTTATCGGTGTTCCCTTGTATGTTACTTCCTGTTTCTGCCTCGCTACCTTTAAGATTCTCTCCTTGTCTTGGAATTTTGCCATTTTAATGATGATGTGTCTTGAAGTGCGCCTGTTCAGGTTCCTTTTGATTGGAACTCGCTGTATTTCCTGGATTTGTGTGGCTTTTTCTCTCATCAGATTAGGGAAGTTTTCCATCATTACCTTTTCAAACAGAATGCTATCCCTTGCTCCTCTTCTTCTCCTCCTTCTGGTATCCCTATTATACGAATATTATTACATTTCATGTTGTCCTGCATTTCCCTTAATCCCTCTTCATTCTTTCTGAGCCTCTTTTCCTGTTCTTGCTCTTTTTGGGGTGTTTTTTTCTACATTGTCTTCCAGCTCGCTGATCTGATCCTCTGCCTCATCGAGCCTGCCTTTGATTCCTTCTATTGTGTTCTTCAGTTCAGATATTGTATTCTTCATTTCCTCTTGGCCCTTGTAAATAGTTTCTATTTCCTTTTTCATGTTGACATGGTTTTCAGTGAGTTCATTATAGTTTCCCTGTAGTTTCTGGTAATTTTCTGTGAGCTCATCAAGCTTCTCGAGTTTCTTGAGCTGCCTGATAACATATGCTTTGAACTCAATATCTGATAGTTGGCTTGCCTCTCTTTCATTTATCATTCTTTCTGGGGCTTCCTCCTTTCCTTTCATTTGGGGATTGTTTATTTGTCTTCCCATTGTTCGTGGAATTCTTCTTGCTAGCCTCTGATTCTTAAATTGATCTGTCAAGTTCTCTGGAGCAGCAAAGTTAATTTTGTGTCACTGTCTCTTTTTTTTAGGCTCTTTCTTGTCTGGGTCCCACTCTATTCTCTTCACAAGTCCAGGATTTAATGTCTCAGCTGTGGATAAAGAAGAGAAGGGAAGGGAGTAAAAGAAGAAAAAGAAAATAATAATACTAAAATAAAATAAAATAAAAAATAAGAAATGAAAAGAAGAGAAAACTAGGAATACTAAATGAAGGGAAGGTAGAAGGAATTAAAAATATATAGAAGGACAGATAGGAAGAAGGGTGGGGGAAAACAAACAAAGAAACAAAGAGAAAACAAAAGAAAGAAAGAAAAAAGAGAAGAAAAAAAAAAGACTTCTGTTGGCTGGCTTTAAAAGTGTCCGGTCAGGTCTGCTCCTCCTGTCCTTCTGTCTGCGACAGGCTGGGAAGATATCAGGTTTCCCTTTCTTTCTTCCTGTGCTGCAGTCTTAGCTGCTGTCCTGCCTCCAGCTGAGTTGCTAGGAATTCGCAGCGCCCCTTCTGGGCTGCCTGGCCTCCACACTGAGTCAGAGTTTGTGAGGTCTGTGTCTCCCCTCAGTGGGGCTCGATGGGGCTCCTCTGTTTTTCTCCCACAGAGGAAGTCGGCACTGCAGGTCTCAGATCACAGTGGCTGGGTTGTGTCTTGGGCCCTCCCAGCGTGAGCTCCGCACCCTATATTCGATGACTGCTTTTGTCTCTGGATTCGGCGCTTGCGAGCCACCGGCCTGGGCTCCCGGTCGTACACAATCCCCAGCCGCCCCTGACTGGCTTCACTGGTTGCGCCCGGTCCCGGAGCTCTGGGCCTTGGGTCTCCCGGTCAGTGCACTCTCCAATTCTTCTTGCTGGGAGCGCCAGCCGCTGCGGGCCTCCGGACTGCCAGGGTTAGAGCCTCTCCTAACAGACGCGGCTTTCCTGTCTGGGGTACTCATACAACCCAATCCAGTTCCCTCCCAAGGATCCTGCAACAGACCGGGAAGCTGCTGCGACTGGATCCGCAGACCTCCCGGCTCCCGGCAAGTCCCGAGGGACCCCTTCACTCCGAAGAAGACTCCCTACCGTCCGATCTTTCAATTGTGGGTGATCTTGGACGCCAATCTTCCTACACGCTGGAATACAGCTGGGTGATCGCTCTGCTCCTCAGAAAATTGGCCAGATGTCTCACCAGTGTTCAGGAGAAAGCGGACCCTACTCCCTCCTATTCCGCCGCCCATGTCATGTATTTTCAAATGTGTTTCTCTGAATGAGATACCACAATGCATGGCTCCCATAGGCATGGACAGTGTCATACACCTCGGGACAAGATGCTTCCACAGGAAATCATGCAAGTAGTGGTTCATAATCACAGGGAAGCTGGTACCCATGGGGCTAGCGAAGCTGGGCAGTGGATGCCTCTGCTTAGCCCCCACCTCCCTACCCTTCCTGGTGGAACCCACAAAAGCCACAAAGCCACTACCCCTTCAGCCGCCACCTCCCCTGGACACAGCAAACCAGAACCCCAACTTTGGAGCTCAGATCAAAGTCATTTAAAGATACCTATACACTCTGTTGATCAAAGATCTGGCTTCTCTGTAGTTGGCAATCTTTTTTGAATAAGTATCTGATATCCCCACTAGTAATAGTTTATGTGTGTAGTTTTGTTATATGGGTATGTATGAATAAATAACTATTTGAAAATATTGCCCTTTTCACTACAGAAATGCTCTTGTTTTAATTTTTTTTAAAATACTGATAACAAGAGAACACAAGAAAGGGGGAAAAAAAGCAGCATTTAAATGCAATCATCACCATATTACTGGAGGACAGTCCATAATGACCTGAATTATTATACATGGCATCTTCTACTCTAGTTCCTCATGTAAGTTGCTAGCAATAGCTATTGATATCATGAAGCCTTTATGATATCTCCAGAGACCAATTAAGAAGTCATAACTCCCCAGGGAAGCACAAAGCCAAGAACAACTGCATTGGAACAGGTAAGGTATGCCGTTGCATTTTTATCTGTGGTAAACTTCCTCCCTATTGGCACAGATTGGTTAATAATTGGAAGAACACACCTAACTTGCAACTTCTCTCTCAGGAGTTAGAGAGAAGAGTAAATGTAGATATAAAAAATGACCTTTGTAGGGACTACCAAAGGTACTAGCTTCTGAGCACTGGCAGATAACCAAAGATTTGGCATGCCTGACAGCCACTTGAAATAAAGGTAAATTCATGTGGCTTTTCGCAGCACAAAAGACCCTGCAGTACTACAGATAGACACCACAGACAAGAGGAAGATATGAAGTCTTAAAAAAGAACTCAGCCAACCCTTCTCACTGGGACATTAAATACATAAGCCCAGAGAAAATGCATCCACAGAAAACATTAGAGAGGCCTACAGAAACTATAGTGGGGCTGATTGTTGAAGGTTTTACCCTTTTCAAACCTAGTCTATAAAAACTGGGAGAGGTAGTTCTTTTTAAAATTTCTTAAATTCTAGGAAAAAATAAAGAGGCTTACAAAGAATCAAATAAATATATCCCAATCAAAGGAACAAATAAAGCCTCAGACACCGACCTTAAAGAAATAGAAATCTTTGGATTACCTGACAATTGAAAATAACTGTCTTAAAGAAGTTCAGTGAGCTAAAAGAGAACACAGATATTAAGCTAAATAAAATCATAGAAGTGATACATAAATATAATGTGAAGCTCAACCAATAGGATTATAAAAAACAGAAATTCTGCAGGTGAAGAATATAATAACTGAATTGAAAGAAATTACTAGATGGGTTTAATGACAATCTTTATTAAATAGAAGACAAAATCAGCAAACTCAAAGATAGTTTTTTTTAAATTATTCAGTCACGAGAACAAATAAAAAAAAATAAATGAAGAAAACCTAAGACACAGGAAAACATCAAGCAGACCAATATATGCATATGGTAGCCCTAGGAAGAGAAGAGAGAAAAACTGTCAGAGTTTATTGGAAGAAATAATGGCAAAATACTTCCCATATCTGAAGAATGAAAGGGACATCCAAATACAAATAGTTTTGTAGACTCTATCTAGGATAAGTCCAATGAAACCCATACCAAGACACATTATAGTCACGTAGTCAAAAGTCAAAGGCAGAGAAGCTTGAAAGCAGCAATAAAAAATTGACTCATCATTTGGAAGGTGGTCCCATAAAATTATCAGTGGCCTTCTCAGTACAAACCTTACAGGCAAGAAAGTAGTGAAATAATACATTCAAAGCAAGAAAAAACTTCCAAACAAAAATATTATATGTGGCAAAACTGTCTTTGAAAAATACAGTAGAGACTGAGAAGGTTGGCTGGGCACCCAGAGGCAGTAGCACCAAGGGATAATTAAGCAACTTGTTGGATCTCCCTGAGAAGTGGGTGGTCTAAACCTTAAGCTGGAATTCCAAGCCTTGAGCAACAGAGCCCCAAAAGTATATTGATTACTACCAGTAGAGAAAAGTGTCAGGGTTGCTCTCTGCCAGAGATGGGTGGCTGCAGATGCAAAGAGCTGGTTAAAGGGTGAATGTACAAATTTTCATTTGCAGCCACTTACCAGGGTCTCTAGCAAAGGCGGGGGCAGTGTGGGCTAGAGATGCCTGAGGAGAGACTGGGGACAGAAGCTTTGGGGAGAGAGCTGAAAGAGTAGCCACTAAGATCCTGGTGCTGAGTCATTCCCCATATGACAGCAGTCATCCTGCTCAGGCAGACCACTCCCCTCTGAACAGCAGCAACCTGAGGGGAAATAATAGTCCTCACCCCAAGAGAGACTCTGCCCCGGCTCTGTGGTGCTTAAGCCTGACTGCTGAGTGCAGAGTGACTAGATTAACACCTGAAGGAGTCAGCCACAGACAATAGATACCTAGCAGTCTTGGAGCAGGCTGCCTAAGGTCAGATAGGGTTAACATGTGATATCACCAGAGGTGGATCCAGAAAGGAAAAACAGTGGTATATACTAGAGGCTACCGAGAGGAAATCCACTGTGATCTTCTCCATGATTTGTGATATTTTCTTTCCTGCATAGCTTTTTAACAGTCACTTCTTGTTCATCAAATTTGTGCAGATTACACTAGATTTAATATGTATATTAGATTTATATACATATTAATTACATATTACATATTACATAATCTAATATGTATTAGATTAATATGTATATATATCACTAGATTTTATACTATAGTTTATTTCTCTCTTGTTTTATAACAGTCTTAATCTCTTTACACTCTTATTAATACTGGCTCGTTTGCTGTTGATAGTGGGATTGCAAGGGGTGGATATTTTTGTGGATGTAGATTTGTTCCTTGGGCTTTGTGATTTTGTTCTTGTAGCACCTTCACAACACCATAAAAGGCGTGGTGGGCAGAGTGACCCTCAGTCAACCAGCTGGAGGGAAGGACCCGCCAAAGAACAACCCAACAACAATAAAAACCCAATTACATCAAGAGAGCAAACACAAATGGCATAAAGGGCATCCCAAGAGCATCAAGTTCAGGAGATCAAGGAGAATGCACCACTTAATCACACAGGTCTTCTATCATAGAAGTTTATACCACAAACTCAGGGAGTCAGAACAGATCAATTTAAAAGGCAGAGGCAAACAAGAAGATTCTCACAAATAATGGGAAGACAAAGAAACAAGCCCCAAATGAAAGAAAAGGAGGAGTCCTCAGAAAGAATGCTAAATGAAATAGAGGCAAGTTGACTACCAGATATTGAGTTCAAAACAATGGTTATAAGGAAGCTGAATGAGCTCAGTGAGAATTACCAAAATACAGGGAGGCTACAAAGAACATAATGCAAACTACATCAGCATGAAAGAGGACATCGAAACTATCAACAAGAGCCAAGAGTAAATGAAGACTACAATTTCTGAACTTAATTACACAGCAGAAGGAATCAAAAGCAAGCTCAATGAAGCAGAGGATCAAATCAGTGAGCTGGAGGACAAGGTAGAAAAAATCTCCCAGAAAGAGCAATAATAGGGAAAAAGACTAAAAAAGAACAAAGAGGGGTTAAGGGAAATGTAGGACAACAAGAGATGTAATGATATCTGCATAATAGGGATACCAGAAGAGGAGCATGGGATAGAAAACCTGTTTGAAAAAGTAATCATGAGAAACTTCCTTAATTTGATGAGAGAAAAAGTGACACAAATCCAGGAAGCACAAAATCCCTATCAAGAGGAACCCAAAGAGGCCCACTCCAAGACACATCATAAGTAAAATGGCAAAATTCCAAGACAAAGAAAGAATCTTAAAGGCAGCAAGGGAGAAGCAGGAAATAATATACAAGGGAGTCCTGATAAGGCTAGCAGCTGACTTCTCAATGGAAACACTACAAGCCAGAAGGGAATGACAAAAAAATATTTTAAGTAATGAAAAGCAAAGCCCTGCAAACAAGACTACTCTACCCAGCAAGGCTCTCAAATACAATGGAAAGTAAAATAAGGAGTTTCCAAGACAAAAGAAGGATGAAAGAACACACTTTCATCAAATCAGCACTATAGGATATGCTAAAGGGACTGCTACAAGAAGAGGAAGAAAAATAGTTAGAGAGAGAGTAACACAGGTATGAATGGAGTAAAATGGCAATGAATCAGTACCTATCAATAATAAGCTTAAATGAAAATGGATTAAGTGATCCCATCAAAAGACATAGGGTAGCTGAATGAATAAGAAAACATGACTCACACTTATGCCACATACAAGAGACCCACCTCAGAACAAAACACCTACACAGACTGAAAGTGGAGGTTTGTAAAAATATATTTCAAGCAAGTGGACAGGCAAAAAAAATCCAGGGTAGCAATACTTATATCACACAAAATAGACTTCAAAACAAAGGCCACAAAAAGAGACACTGAAGGACACTTCATAATACTCAAGGGAAGAATCCATCAAGAACACGTGAACATTGTAAACATGTATGCACCCAACATAGGAGCACTCAACTATATGAGGAAAATCTTTGAGACTTCAAAAAAGATAGACAGCAATAACCTTATAGTGGGGGATTTTAACACTCCACTGTCAACAAAGGACAGATCTTCCAAACAAAACATCAACAAGGATGTTGTGGCATTGAACAATGCCCCAGATCAAATGGACTTAACAGATATATATGGAGAAACTTTCATCTCAAAGAAGCAAGATACACATTCTTTTAAAAGGCATGTGGAACATTTTCAAAGATAGACCACATGATAGGACACAAAACAAGCCTCAAAAAATTCAAGAAAATTGAGATCATATCAAGCATTTTCTCACACTACAAGAGCCTGAAATGAAAAACCAACCACAAGTAAAAAATTCAAAAATATTCAAATTCATGGATATTGAATAGCAAGCTATTAAACAATGAATGGGTTAAGAAGGAGATCAAGTTAGAAATCAAAACCTTTCTGGAAACAAATGAAAATGAACTCACAAAAATCCAAAACTTATGGGACACAGTGAAGGCAGTCCTGAGAAGCAAGTTAATAGTGAACAGGCCTACCTAAAAAAGATAGAGACATTTCAAATAAACAACCTAACCCTACGCCTACAAGAACTCGAAGAACAACAACAAACAAAGCCCAGAGCAAGTAGAAGGAAGGAAATAATCAAGATCAGAGCAGAATTAAACAACATAGAGACTAGAAGAACAATTCTAAGGACCAATAAATCCAGGAGCTTGTTCTTTGAAAAGATAAACAAAATCTACAAACCTTTAAGCGGACTCATCCAAAAAAAAAAATAATAATAAGCAACCCAGAGAGGACCCAAATACACAAACAAAATCAGAAATGAAAGAGGAGGGATTAAAACTGACACCACAAAAATACAAAAGATTATAAGAAATTACTGTTGTACATATTGTATATATTGAAATTACTATGAAAAACTATATGCCAAGAAATTTGAAAACCTGGGTGAAATGAACAAATTTCTAGAAGAATATAATCTTCCAAAACTGAATCAAGAAGAAGCAGAAAGCCTAAATAGACAATAACAGCTGGTGAAATTGAAGCAGTAATCAAAAAACTCCTGACACACAAAAGCCCTGGACTGGATGGTTTCACAGCTGTATTTTATAAAACATTTAAGAAAGAGCTAACCCCTATCCTTCACAGATTATTCCAAAAAATCCAGGAAGAAGGAAGACTCCCAAACTCTTTTTATGAAGCCAGCATCATCCTAATCCCCAAATCAGATAAAGACACAACAAAGAAAGAAAACTATGGGCCAATATTGCTGATGAATATAGACATTAAAATCCTCAACAAAATTTTGGCAAACTGCATTCAGCAATACATTAAAAAGATCATACACCATGACCAAGTGGGATTCATCCCAGGGATGCAAGGATGTTACAATATTTGCAAATAAATAAGCATAGTACATCACATAAACAAAAGGAAAGACAAAAATTAAATTATCATATCAATAGATGCAGAAAAAACATTTGATAAGGTACAGCACTGATTTATGATAAAAACACTCATCAAAGTGGGAGTAGAGGGAGCATACCTCATCATAATTAAGGACATATAGGAGAGACCTACAGCCAACATCATACTCAATGGGCAAAAAATAAAAGCTTTCCCACTAAGATTAGGAACAAGACAAGGATGTTTGTTTTCATGACTTCTATTCAATATAATATTGGAAGTCCTGATCACAGTGATCAGACAAGACAAAGAAATAAAAGGCATCCAAATTGGTAAAGAAGAAGCAAAATTGTCATTGTTCGCAGATGACATAATAATGTATATAGACAATCCTATAGATTCCACCAAAAAACTACAGGACCTAATAAGTGAATTTGGCAAAACAGTGGGATACAAAGTCAATATTCAGATATTGAAGGTATTTTTGTACATCAACAATGAAATATCAGAAGTAGAAATCAGGGAAAAAATCCCATTTGATATAGCAACAAGAAAAATAAAATACCTAGGAGTAAACCTAAACAAAAAGGTAAAAGACATGTACTCAGAAAACTAAATAACCCTGAAGAAATAAATTAAGGAAGAAACAAGCAAATGGAAACATATACTGTGTTCATAGATTAGAAGAATTAACATCATCAAAATGTCCATAGTGCCCAAAGCAATTTATAGGTTCAACACAATCCCTATTAAAATACCAGTGACACATTTCACAGATATAGGACAAACATTTAAAAATTATATTGAACTATAAATGGCCCCAAATAGCTGTAGCAATTTTGAGAAAGAAGAACAAAGTAGGAGGGATCACAATACCTGACATCAAACTATATTACAAGGCCACAGTAATCAAAACAGTATGGTACTGGGATAAGAACAGACACATAGATCAATGGAACAGAACAGACAGCTCCAAAATAAGTCCAAGTCTTCACAGTCAATTAACTTTTGACAATGGGGGCAGAAACATAAAGTGGAGTAAAGATAGCTTCTTCAACAAACGGTGTTGGGCAATCTGGACAGCTACATGCAAAAAATGAAATTCACTTTAGATGCAAGAACATACACAAGATGAAAGTGAAAGGATGAAAAAATATTCCATGTAAATGTTAACCAACATAGAGCAGAGGTGGGTATATTTGTGAGAGACAAAGTAGACTTTGTGTTAAAAACTCTCATAAGAGACAAAGAAGGACATTATGTACAATCATGGGCTGCACTGGGACATTTGGTCAATGACAAACTACATATTCAGTGGTAGTATACAGTATAGCCTATTTGTAGTAGGCTGTACCATCAAGGCTTGAATAATTACACTCTACAATGTTCACACAAGGATAAAATTGCCTGATGATGCACTTCTCAGAACTTGTCCTCGCCATTGATTGTTGCATGACTACATTGACAAAAGTGTCATTTCATCAGAAATATATAACAATTACAAATATATATGCAACTAACATCAGAGAACTCAAGTATGTGAAACAAATATAGACATAAAGAAAAGGAAAGAAAGATAATTCCACTGTAATAGTGAGAGATTTCAATACCCCACTTTCAATAATGGGTAGAAGAGCTAGAAAAAAGATCAAAAAGGAAACAGAGGTCTTGAACAATGCTGTAGACCAGTTGAACCTAACACACATGCAGAACACTCCACCCAAGAACTGTAATGCACATTCTCAATCTCAGGGACAATGTTCTCTAGGATAGATAACATGTTAAAGCCAAAAACAAATATTAACATATTTAAAAAGATTAAATCATGTCAAATAACTTTTCCACCCACAAGGAAATGAACATAAAAATCAATTGCCAAAGAAAAACATGAAAATTTCAAAAATATGTGAAAATTAACATAGTCTTAAACAACAAATGGGTCAAAGAAGAAATCACAAGGAAAATTATAAAACAACTTGAGACAAAGGGAAGTGAACATACAACATACTAAAACTTATCAGATGCAGCATAAGCACAACTACGAGTGAAGTTCATAGGTGTGATATCTCTATGGGACTAGAGCTACAAAGAAGACAGGCATGTTTATTGTCCTCAATATAACATAAGAGTCTAGTAAAAAATAATGGATTTTAAAATATAATAGAAATAAACATTATGACAGAGTATACTAGGCCTGATACTGTAGGAGCATGGACTCTAAAATAGGGTGAAGGTAGAGAAGGTGAAAAAATTGGGATACAGTGATTAAAAAATAAAAAAAATGCCACTGCTTGAATGCTAAGAATGCAGGTAAAAGAGAAGTCCAGGGTGAATCTAAAGTTTTTGTTTGAAATGCTAGGTATATGATGGTGCTATTTATAGATGGGTAAATTGAGGGAAAATGATGAGATTAGCTTTGGACATATTCAGTTCAAGGTTGTTGAAGATATCTGGTAGGAAGCTAAAGAGAGATGCTGAGAACTCTGAAATGTGGTCTAGACTTGAGAGTTTAATGTAGAAAAAGTAGTATGTCAATGAAAACTTAAGCCATGAGAATGGATGAAACAATCCAGAGAGAGCTTCCGTGAGTAAAGACTAGAATCAATCTCTGAGAAACCTCTATTGTCTTCTTACCATAGAAGACAATAGATTACTTTGTGAATCAGTGGTTAATACCAAGGGAGAAGGCCTCCAAAGGATGTACTTGCATTGGAAACACCATTCATTATCAGCAAGGGAGGAACACTGCTGGAGAGCCTTTATATTATGGTCGATTCCAGAATGGGTTTCTGAGGTGAGGTGAAAGTATTTATATAGTCACTTATTGATTCTAATGACTATTTACCTAAATATATTTGGTATTCTTTATTGACAATTCCTTTATTAGGCTGGATAGTAGTCTATTACAAAGTATGACTATCTGGAAATAATGGAATTTTCTGATGTCTTAAAACATAGTCTTTGTTTTATGGACTCTTGAATGGGTATGTCTTGGCAGCTCTGAAACTGACCACCAATTCATGACGATTTCCAACACAAAGCTATAAAGCTCAAAGATGACTAGGCTGTGGGAAAGAATGTGAATAAAAGTGGTATCTCCACTGGGAACCCAGTCTTGCAAAAATTCATTGCAGAGGCATGTAGTTAAATGGTCCTCTTGCACGAATATCACTGATGATTGGCTGCTGTCCTCCAATAGGATTTGCAAAGCCTTCACACCCTTGTTGACTCTAAAGTTTTCACTGATGGTGGGATATTCTAGAGGCACATTACACCAGTCATGTAATCCTCTCGTAAAGGACAGATTTTTACTATCTTGATTTGGCTATTTGTAATTTTTGCACTGTACGTGTTAAGAAAAAAATATCTGTGGTATCTGCAATGCACATTAGAATTCTTATTACCTGGACTTTCTATCCTTTCCTCAGTATTATGAGTCTGCGTCTCTATAAACAAAAATAACAGTTAAATTATTATAGTTGACTGCAAAATTTATTGCTTTTTCACTCAATGGCAAATACTAGGATTAACCCTTTACAAGCTCATTTATTTCTCTCAGGGACTATGCGGCTGGTGCTGTTAATTCCATTTTATGAATGAGGAAACTGAGCCTGAGAAAGGTTGAGTAACTTTCCAAATGTTCATATAGCTTATGATAGACCTGTCTTGACCTCAAAACTGTGCTCTTGACCACTGAGCACATTGGAAGACCATCCTCAAAATACGATTTCTTCAACAAAGTAGGTTTCTTCAAAGAAACTATCTGATTACTACCCATTATGGAAATGGAGCCCTGACCTCAATCTCTGCTATCTCAGAGACAAATACAAACTGTCAGTGATTTTTCCCACCTTAGCTGGGGAAAAGCATTGAAAACCTTCACCTACTACATTTGGTATCTACCCACAATAATTTTCCCAAACTTATTACTGACAAACTCAGAAAGGGAAATAACCATGTCAAGATTTTCAGCTTTGTAAAAAGCTCATAAATATTGCGCAAACCTAAAAAACTCAGTAAATATTTTGGTTTCAGTTCCTGGCACCCAATCCCTTGCCAAAATCTATGCTGAAAATGTTAGGAGTTAGCATGAGATAACAAATTAGAAACCATCTCAAGACTTGTCAAAGATAATGCTTCATTATTTATGTTACTCTATGTACAAGGAAAATACAGCTTAGGCAAAATGAATGGCTATTTCCCTGTTCTAAAGCATGCAGAGCCATAATGTGTCATAATGCTATGGTGACTCCACAGATCTTCATTCCTCAGGCAGCAAACCCCATCTTGTTCCACCCTGCACATTTGGGCTTGATAGGCAGTGTTTACTCTCAGTACTTTCATAAACATTTTTGGAGGGAGCTTGGTTTCCGGCAATGGAATATTTTTCCATGGGTTTTACCCAGCATTCTCTGAGCAAGGGAAGTTTGTCTGTAACACTGGCTTGTTGTCATAGATGTGGCACTGAAAAACTAGCAAAAAGATGAGTGCATTATAGAGTCAATACTATTGCAGATTCTAACTGAGGGTGTCATTTGCTTCCCATTAGAGCAGAACCCAAAGTGAGCTGTGTGTGTGTTTACTCTGTTACAAAGGAAGGGAACAAAAAGCAAAGGTAAGAGGAGAGAAATTCTCAATTAGGCTACAATCATTCATGGTCTTTATTTTTATTGATGAATTATCATTGGTTGGGGTGGGGAGAGGGAGAATAAGAAACAAGCATTGTAACAGAGTGACAGATTTTCTTAAAAAGGATTACCAATGGAGACATTAATCATTTATGATAGAAGCAGACCCCTTTTCTCCCACAATAACTAAAGGCTTCTCCTTCTGAAGTAATCTTGGGAATGACTTCACCAGAGTACTAGAATTATGGCCAGTTCTAGTACTGGTAGTCCACCAGAGATACCATCTTCATTCTGTGGAAGGAGCAAAGAATTATAAGAATGGAAGAGCTCAGTCTTGGAGCTGAGTTCTTAGAAGGATTGGGAGTAGAGAAGGCAGCCCTCAAGGGACAACCCACAGACTGGCATATGCAAATAGACAATATTGCACAGAATAAGAAGCAAAGGAATTGACTAGCAAACATAATCCATATGTAATTTAATGCAAATGTAACTATTTAATACACATTTAATTTTATACTCAATTTACTCTGTGACAATTCCACCATCACTGTATATTTTGAAAAGTACATTAATATAATAGAAAGGTGAGGTTAGAGCTGGCCGATAGGTAGAAAAAGAGCTATGTCTTCTTGAGAGACAAGAGAACATGTACTAGGGCCACACAGGAATACAATGTGAGGCTGAAATTATAGGAAGCTAATTCTAAACTGAAAAGATAAATGAAAATAACAGGTACTAGGCTCCAGATACAGGGACTACTAGGATTTTAGGTTGAATCGTTGGACCTTACCTTGTTAATGACATAGCCCCATCTTTGCTGCAAGTTCACGGTCTTCTTGACAGAGATGATTCATAAATTTCTGGCAGGCCCGGCCTCCTTTCCCAATAATAAGGTCAATCAAAACTCGAGCCTTATCCATGACTGTTTTATTTTCATCTCTCACTAGACACATCTCCTCTTGGCTAATCACTCCATCGTCTAAAAAGTCATCCAGCAAGGCATTTATTGTGCCATGGCCCACTGAATGGATGAACAGCTTCCTCTTATGTCTCAGCATGTTTTCTATTGGAAACACAAAGATTCCTAAGTAATGAACACAACCCAATTACCCTCTGAATTCACCAACAAGGAAGCAATCATTTTAGTCTTTTTTAACCTAACTTTCTCTCCATAGGATTCAGTATTCTTGAAGAATGATCTAATGCCTTTGATCCTGAGGCATATACTCCATATAATTATTTCTGATTCTAGCATTACAAACATGTGGTCACTGAATAACCTGAAATAGTTAATTGTATGAAATTTTGGTTAGCTTCCTGAAAAACAGAGGTCATTCTGTTATGACACACTCCAATTTCTTAAATCTGAAGAGGCTTCACAGCCTGTTTTCTTTGGAAACAACAGATGCTGATATCCATCCCATGCCCAGGTTATTCATAGTTTCAAACTCAGATAAGACTAGCAAAATAAGAGGATACCAAGAGAATCCCAGATTCTTCCTGGCCTTTACCTTTTATTTAAAAAATGATGGCCCTGGTCAGGTAGCTCAGTTGGTTAGGGTCCCACCCCAATACACCAATGTTGCATGTTCAATCACCAGTCAGAGCACATATAAGAATCAACCAATAAACTCATAAATAAGTAGAACAGCAAATCAAATAAATATCTCTCTTCTCTCTCTCTCTCTCTCTTTCTCTCTCTCTCTGAAATCAATAGAGCTTCTTACCTTCCTCCTCCTATTCCTTCTCCAGATAAACCTTTTAGGTTAGGTTGTTCACATAAGCCTTCATTAAGCCTAATGAGGAAGGCAGCCCTTTCCCAAACTATTTCTTCCTCTGAGGTCTCAGACTAGAAAGACTCACCAGCCATGGCTCCTCAAATTTGCCTTGGGTGTGCAGTGAAAACAGCAAGTAAGTTGGCCGTTTCTTTTTATACAAGGTATGTAGGTGTGTGCAGAGATTGAGAAATAATAACAACACCTACCTATGCATGTAATGTTATTATTTCATAACTTTTAACTACCAGGAAATAATTACTTGAAATAAATAATAAATGACAAAACTATTGTCATTTACTAAAATGTTTCTATGTCACTCAACCTTAGCTTAGAGCTAACATGCTAGTAAGACATTTACTTCACCATTTTTAAGGGATTGAAAAGTAAGGATATAAAAGAAATGAGAAAGCACATACAAAATTAAATATATGCAATAAAGAATCATCAATTCACTAAGGTTTAAATAGGAAGTCAAACCAGAGTACAGAATGTTTTGCCATGTAAATAAAGTACTAAGAGGTATTTTTTTTATTATGGTAAAATACACATAACATAAATCTTACCATGCTAACCATTTTAAAAGTGTCCATTTCAATGGCATTAAGTACACGTATGTTGCTGTGTAACAATCACCACTGTACATCTCCAGACTCGTTTCATTCCTAACTGCAGCTA
Source organism: Micronycteris hirsuta (assembly GCA_004026765.1). Taxonomy (NCBI): domain Eukaryota; kingdom Metazoa; phylum Chordata; class Mammalia; order Chiroptera; family Phyllostomidae; genus Micronycteris; species Micronycteris hirsuta. The sequence continues at coordinate 30,454 of PVJI01005781.1, read as the reverse complement.
CACCATTAAACAGTAACTCCTCATTTTTCCCTTCTACCAGCCCTTGGCAACTGTCATTGCACTTCCTGTCTTTATGAATTTGACTAATTTAGCTACTTCATGTAAGTGGAATCATAATTTTTTGGTTACTAAGTTAATTCACTTAATTTAATGTCCTAAAGTTTCATTCATATTGTAGCATGTTATAGAATTCCCATCCTTTATAGGGCTAAATAATATTGCCCTATAAACACACACACACACACACACACACACATTTTGCTTATCCATTTATTCAATTTTGGGCACTTGGGTTGTGTTTATCTTTGGCTGTTGTAAATAATGCTGCTACAAACATGGGTGAACAAATATCTCTTTAAGACTCTGCTTTAATTTTGTGGGTGTATATGTCCAGAAGTGGAATTGCCAGATCATACAGTAACTCTATGTTTATTAATTTTTTGAGGAATGATTGAACTGATTTTTACAACTGCTACCATTTTACATTCCCATCAACAGTGCACAATGGTTTTAATTTCTCCACATTCTGTTTTTTTGTTAGTTTGTGTGTTTCAATAGTATCCATCTTAACATGTGGAAGGTGAACTGAAACTTCTCGATTCCTCTCCATTGTGCTTCCCCAAGGTTTGGGCCACCTCCAGCCACAGGAATGATTTGTGTCCCTGTGAGGTAGTTTTGCTTTTATGAATGAATGTGTTTTTTTAATGTAAAGCTCTTTTTCTTCAAATGGCTCAATTTTAAGGTATGCTATATGGCAGAAACTGAGAATGCAGATTCTGGGGCCAGAATACTTGAATTAACATTTTAATTGCTGATCTCAGCAACTTAATTATGTGTTGGTTTCCTTATGGCCAAATGGGCTTAACAATTATGTCTACATTGTATTGTTATTGAATTTATGAGTATTTAATAAGGCAATAAAATAATACCCAGGATAGAGGAAGCACTTAATGAATTAATATCATTGTGTATGTACATGCAATGACCCTTTTTATTTCAATTAATTCCACATAAATATTAAATATAAATATTTACTTGGGATCAATTATATTTGACAAAATACTATTATAGATGCTGAAACTGTGGTGAAGAACAAAACAGAGAGGAGAAATGGCAGCAGAATAGGAGGGAGCAGGGACTGCTTCCTCCTGCCCACTGTTGAGACATCTGGCTGATTTTCTGAGGAGCAGAGCAATCACACAGCTGCATTCCAGCATATAAGAAGATTGGCTACCAAGATCACACAAGAAATTGAATGATCGGACGGTAGGGAGTTTACTTCGGAACAAAAGGGTCCCGCGGGACCAGCGGGGAACAGGGAGGACTGCAGAGCCAGTCTCGGCAGCAGCGATCAGGTCTGTTGCAAGATCCTTGGGAGGGAGCTGGATTGGGATGTGTGAGTGGCCAAAACAGGCGTTTCCTGGCTATTAGAAGAGGCACTGTCCCCAGCAGTCCGGAGACCAGTGGGCACCTGGGGATCAGCCCCTGGCAGCTGGCGCTCCCAGCAACAGGGATTGGAGATTGCACTAACCTGAAGACCGGAGGCCTGTTGCTGCTCGCTCAAGAAGACCTGGGAACAGCTTGCTGCCAGGGGCTCTGGGGATGGGAGCGCCTTGCGAAGCCAACCAGGGGTGGCTGGGGACTGTGCGCGACCAACCTGGCACCCGGGCCGGCAGCTACCAAGCCCCGAATCCAGGGACAAAAGGGGACGGTGAACACAGGGACACGGAGCTCATGACCAGAGGGTCTGGAACAAAGAGCTGAAAACCCAGGCCGACTAGCTCCTTGGGAGAAAGGCAGAGGAGCTCCATTGAGTGCCATTGAAGGGAGCCTCAGTCCTCACAAACTCTTGACTCAGTGTGGGGGCCAGGCCACCCAGAAGGGGTGCTGCGAATTCCTAGCAACTGGGCTGGAGACAGGACGGCAGCTAACAGTGCACCTCAGGAAGGGAGAAAAGGAAACCTGATATCTACCCAGCCTGTTGCACACAGGAGGACCAGGGAAGCAGGCCTGACCGGACACTTTTAAAGCCAGCCAACAGAAGTTTTTGTTTGTTTGTTTCTTTTTAGATCTCTTATTTTTTGTTTGTTTGTTTTCCCCCACCCTTCTTTCTATCTGTCCTTCTTTATTTTTTTTAATTCCTTCTTCCCTCCCTTCATTTAGTATTCCTAGTCTTTTCCTCTTCTTATTTCATTTTTTTCCCCTTTTTCTCCCTTCCCCTCTCTTCTTTATCCACAGGGGAGACATTAAAACCTGGAGTTGTGAAGAGAATAGAGTTGGACTCTCACAAACAATGGGAAGACTAAGAAACAATCCCCAATGAAAGGAAAGGAGGAAGCCCCAGAAAGAATGAAAAATGAAATGGAGGCAAGCCAGCTATCAGATATTGAGTTCAAAGCAATGGTTATCAGGAAGCTCAAGAAGCTCGAGAAGTTCGATGAGCTCACAGAAAATTACCAGAAACTACAGGGAAATTACAATGAACTCACTGCAAACTATGTCAACATGAAAAAGGAAATAGAAACTATTCACAAGGGCCAAGAGGAAATGAAGAATACAATATCTGAACTGAAGAACACAATAGAAGGAATCAAAGGCAGGCTCGATGAGGGAGAGGATCGGATCAGCGAGCTGGAGGACAACGTAGAAAAAAACACCCAAAAAGAGCAAGAACAGGAAAAGAGGCTCAGAAAGAATGAAGAGGGATTAAGGGAAATGCAGGACAACATGAAACGTAATAATATTCGTATAATAGGGATGCCAGAAGGAGAAGAAGAGGAGCAAGGGATAGAAAACTGTTTGAAAAAGTAATGATGGAAAACTTCCCTAATCTGATAAGAGAAAAAGCCACACAAATTCAGGAAATACAGCGAGTTCCAATCAAAGGAACCCGAACAGGCCCACTTCAAGATACATCATCATTAAAATGGCAAAATTCCAAGACAAGGAGAGAATCTTAAAGGCAGCAAGGCAGAAACAGGAAGCAACATACAAGGGACCCCCAATAAGGGTAGCAGCTGACTTCTCAATGGGAACACTCCAAGCCAGAAGAGAATGGAAATAAATATTCCAAATAATGAGAACCAGAGACCTGCAACCAAGACTACTCTACCCAGCAAGGCTCTCAATCAAGAGAGATGGCCAAATAAGGAGCTCCCCACACAAAAGAAATCTAAAAGACTACACCTCCACCAAACCAGCTCTGCAAGAGATGCTAAAGGGACTGATTTAAGGAAAGGAAGGGAAAGAGAGAGAGAGAGGAACACAGGTATAAAAAAATGGCAATGAATAAGTACCTATTAATAATAACCTTAAACGTAAATGGATAATATGCTCCAATTAAAAGACATAGAATAGCAGAATGGATAAGAAAGCACGACCCACACATATGCTGCCTACAAGAGGCCCACCTCAGGACAAAAGACTTACTTACACAGACTGAAAGTGAAGGGCTAGAAACAAGTTTTCCAAGCAAACGGACAAGAAAATAGAGCTGAGGTAGCAATACTCATATCAGAGAAAATAGACTTCAAAAAAAGGGGCATAAAGAGAGATCCAGAAGGACATTTCAAATACTTAAGGGAAGAATCCACCAGGAAGCCATAAACATTGTAAATATATATGCACCCAACATAGGAGCACCCAAATACATAAAGAAAATCTTGGAGGACTTCAAAAAAGACATTGATAGCAACACAATTATAGTAGGGGACTTCAATACCCCACTGTCAAAAATGGACAGATCCTCCAAACAAAATAGCAAAGACATTGTGGCATTGAACAATGCCCTGGAAGAAAGGGACTTAACTGATATATACAGAGCCTTTCACCCCAAAGAAGCTAAATACATATTCTTTTCAAATGCACATGGAACATTTTCAAAAATAGACCATATGATAGGACACAAAACAAGCCTCAACAAATTCAAGAAAATTGAAATCATACCAAGTATTTTCTCTGACCACAAGGGACTGAAATTAGAAACCAACCCAAAGGAAAAAACCCCAAAACACTCAAAAGCATGGAGACTGAATAGCATGCTATTAAAC
>PVJI01005781.1:0-26305 GCA_004026765.1 Micronycteris hirsuta | reverse complement strand
TAGCGAAGGTAGTCCTGAGAGGGAAGTTCATAGCAATACAGGCCTACCTAAAAGAAACAGAAACAGTTTACACAAACAACCTAACCCTATGCCTACAAGAACTCAAGGAACAACAGCAAAGACAACCCAGAGCAAGTAGAAGGAAGGAAATAACCAAGATCCGATCAGAATTAAATGACATAGAGACTAAAAGGACAATTCTAAGGATCAATGAATCCAGGAGCTGGTTCTTTAAAAAAGATAAACAAAATAGACAAGCCTTTAAGCAGGCTCATCAAGAAAAACAGAGAGAGGACCCAAATAAACTCAATCAGAAATGAAGGAGGATATATCACAACTGATGCCACAGAAATACAAAGAATTATAAGACACTACTATGAAGAACTGTACGCCAAGAAATATGAAAACCTGGGAGAAATGGACAAATTTTTAGAAAAATCTAATCTTCCAAAACTCAATAAGGTAGAAACAGAAAGCCTGAACCGACCAATAACAGCGGACGAAATTAAAGCAGTAATCAAAAAACTTTCAACACACAAAAGCCCTGGTCCAGATGGTTTCACAGGAGAATTCTAAAAAGCATTTAAGGAAGAACTAACACCTATCCTTCACAGACTATTCCAAAAATTCCAAAATGAGGGAAGATTCCCCAACTCTTTTTACGATGCCAGCATCATCCTAATCCCAAAACCAGAAAAAGACATAACAAAGAAAGAAAACTTCAGGCCAATATCACTGATGAACATTGACACTAAAATTCTCAACAAAATATAAGCAAACTGCGTCCAATAATACATCAAAAGGATCATACACCAGGACCAAGTGGGATTCATCCCAGGGATGCAAGGATGGTACAACATTCACAAAACAATAAACGTAATACATCACATAAACAAAAGCAAAGACAAAAATCACATGATCATATCAATAGATGCAGAAAAAGCATTTGATAAGTTACACCATCCATTTATGATAAAGACACTTAGCGAAGTGGGAATAAAGGGAGCATTCCTCAACGTAATAAAGGCCATATATTAAAAACCTATAGCCAACATTATACTCAATGGACAAAAACTAAAATCTTTCCCACTAAGATCAGGGACAGGACAAGGTTGTACACTATCACCACTTCTATTTAACATAGTACTGGAAGTTTTGGCCACAGCAATCAGACAAGAAAAGGAAATAAAAGGCATCCAAATTGGAAAGGAGGGAACAAAACTGTTGTTGTTTGCAGACGACATGATAGTGTACTTAGAAAATCCTATAGACTCCGCCAAAAAACTACTCGATCTAATAATTGATTTTGGCCAAACAGCAGGATATAAAGTCAATATCCAGAAATCAAAGGCATTTTTGTATACCAACAGTGAAGCAGCAGAAACAGAAATCAGGAAAAAAATCCCATTTGATATAGCAACAAAATAAAAATAAAATATCTGGGAATAAACTTAACCAAGGAGGTAAAAGCCTTGTACTCAGAAAACTACACAACACTGAAGAAAGAAATCATGGAAGACGCAAACAAATGGAAACGTATACCATGCTCATGGATTGGAAGAATGAACATCATCAAAATGTCCGTACTCCCCAAAGCAATATATAGATTCAATGCAGTCCCTATCAAAGTACCAATTGCATATTTCACAGATATAGCTCAAACACTTCAAAAATGTATATGGAAACATAAACAACCCCGAATATCAGCTGCAATTTTGAGAAAAAAAAAGCAAAGCAGGAGGGATCACAATTCCTGATATCAAACTATATTACAAGGCCACTGCAATCAAAACAGCTTGGTACTGGCATAAAAACAGACAGCTAAACCAATGGAACAGAATAGAGAGCCCAGAAATAAACTCAAGTCTCTACGGACAATTAATCTTCGACAAAGGGGACAGAAGCATAAAATGGAATAAAAATAGCCTCTTCAACAAATGGTGTTGGGAAATCTGGACGGCCACGTGCAAAAAAAATGAAACTCGAGCACCAACTTACACCATACACAAAAATAAATTCAAGGTGGATAAAAGACTTAAATGTAACTCGTAACACCATAAAAGTTCTAGAGGAAAACATCGGTAGGAAAATCTCAGACATTCCACGCAGCAACATCTTCAATGATATGTCCCCTAGAGCTAGGGACATAAAGGAAAGAATAAACAAATGGGACCTTATCAAAATAAAGAGCTTCTGTGGAGCTAAAGAAAATAGTATTAAAATAAAAAGAGAACCAACCGTATGGGAAAACATATTTGCCAATGATACCACAGACAAAGGTCTGATCTACAAAATATATAAAGAACTTATACGACTCCACTCCAGGAAGACAAAAAAACCAATTAAAAATGGGAAAAAGACATGAACAGACACTTCTCAAAAAAGGACATACAGAGGGCCCAGAGACATCTGAAAGGATGTTCAACATCATTAGCCATCAGAGAGATGCAAATTAAAACCACAATAAGATACCACCTCACACCAGTCAGAATGGCCATCATCAACAAAGCAACAGATAACTGTTGGAGGGGATGTGGAGAAAAGGGAACCCTACTGCACTGTTGGTGGGAATGCAGACTGGTGCAGCCATTGTGGAAAACAGTATGGAACTTCCTCAGAACAATGAAAATGAAACTGCCTTTCGACCCAGCAATTCCACTACTGGGATTATACCCTAAGAATCCTGAAAAACCAATTCAAAAGAACCTATGTACTCCAATGTTCATAGCAGCGCAATTCACAACAGCCAAGTGCTGGAAACAACCTAAGTGCCCATCTACAAATGAATGGATCAAGAAACTATGGTACATTTACACAATGGAATTCTACACAGCAGAAAGGAAGAGGGAGTTTATACCCTTTTCAACAGCATGGATGGAACTGGAGAACATTATGCTAAGTGAAGTAAGCCAGGTGGTGAGGGACAAATACCATATGATCTCACCTTTAACTGGAACATAATCGACAAAAGCAGAAAGCAAGCAAAATATAACCAGAGACATTGAAATTAAAAACAGTCGACAGTGGCCACATGGAGGACACATGGACAGAGCCAACGGGGAGGAGGGAGGCGGGGGAGGGAGCTGGGGTTGGTGGTAGTGGGGGAAGGGGAGGGGAGAAGATGCAGATAACTGTAATTGAACAACAATAAAGTAATAAAAAAAGAAATAAAAAATAAAAAATAAATAAAAATAAAAACAGCATTCTGATGAACAAAGTATATGCAGCCTTCAAACACTAGACAAACTATGTTGTTCAGATACATCTGTAGGATTGAAATTTTTTTGGATTAATAAGTATTGTAATTGTAAAATTTTCATTTATATTACTCAATATCATTCATAAAATTTATTGTAACATAATTCTACCAGCAGCATATTAAAGTACCTGGTCCCCCCCCCAAAAAAAAACAGACAAAAATCCCTCTTCTAATAAAATATACAGTATAATTAAAGAGACACAAATATACATTAAATGCATTCAAACCACCTTGTGTTATGGTAGGCAGTCAGACAGGCATGAGCAAAGAAGGACAGCAGGCCAGATATGGAATGTTATGGGCAGAAAGTCCTCGACACCTAGCAATAGATACTTAGCAATTGGCATAATTGGAAGGACAAGTATTAGAAAGAGTATTGTTGATTAGGACCTCATACCTGAGGCACACTTTTCTCCCCTAGATTGTCTCTGGTCATGTGACTCAGAAATGCCACCTGACCTTTTCTCCCCTGGCATGTAGCTAGTGTAGATTCCCCAATAGAGAAGAATGAGAAGGCCAGAAAATAGAGCTTAAGCATTAAGCCCTCAGGACACAGAGGTTCTGACTCACATCAACTATATCTAAACATCAGGTATATTTCAGGTCCAGGCCCAGAAAAGCAGCAAAACCAGACAAGCAGGTCATGGCTGACATCAGGATCAGCTGCTTTGACTCATAATTCCCCGCTCTGTCACCAAGCAATCAGTAGAGATGACCCTGAAAGGACAAACCTTAAAAAGCTGAAGAATATTCTATTGGGATCCTCCCCTGAGACCTCAGGATAAATACTCTAAAGACAGAGGACACAGTGTGGCTCTTTCTATGGAGTAAGCCTGAGCCTTTCTCTACCCTCTTCCCTCAGGTGCATTTTCTTTGCCCCTCTTTCTCTCTCCTAAACTCCAAGGGCCCTTCTTTTTTATCTGTAACTTGTTTCCTGAGCTTGTTTCTTCTACAGATTACTACTTCTACCTTTGAAGTTTTCCAAATAAACTTTCTCTTACAGTTTGAGTCTTGGCTCCTAAATCTTCTTAGCCAAAACTCAAGTATTAAAGTTGCTGAACCAAGGTTCTGTCTGACTCTACCGGTCTAACATCTGCTGCCATATCGCCACCATCAACATATGATGCCATAACTTAGATACTCTTACCATGACTTGGATTGTCATTGCAATGTAATTTGGCAGGATTCTGGAGAAGCCCATCCAGAAGCACCTTGCAGAACTAGATCCACACCACGTACCAGCAGAAATTGCCCTAACAGTTCCTCATTTTGCATAGAGTGGACTTGAATGAGTTTTCCTGGGAATTTTGGACCTCCCTGTTTCAAGATAAGAACAGCTTTTTTTAGCTGTTTTTGTTGTGTTTTTTGTTTGTTTGTTTGTTTTCTTAAAGGAACCCTTGAGGTAGAGCTAAAGGTTATGCATTGAAGGAACCTAGGCTAAAGATAAGAACCAAGATCATTAAAGACAAAAGAAAAAAAAATTGAGTGGCTTGTTTTTAACTTTGACTTTTCAATTAGAACTGCTTTCAAGAGTCTAACAAAACCTTTTACTGCATAAAAGAGATCCTGAACTCATTTGGCTCCAAAGATAAGGGGCTCTTCGTTACTCCAGCTCAAATCTCAGGTATTCTTAGGCAATTAAAATTCTGTGTGTGGAGGTGTCAGAAGTGTATCTCTCATAAGATACAGGAGCCACATAGGGAATTCCAACTCAACTGTAATTAAATAATTGATCATCTGGGAATGTGCACATAAAGTTTGGTTATCTAGTGCTTCAAGTCTTTAAAGGTGTATTAGACAGCCAGTGACTGAAACTGAGACACGTAAGATGGTTTGAGATGGCTTGGGAAGTGACAGCCCTTTGGGGCTTAACCCACAAGCAGCACACTTCAACCCAGTACACAATACTCCTAGAAACTGGTGCAGACTCTACAGATCTCAAAATAAAGTTAAAATCATGCCTCTAAGGCCATACATTCACAGACCCAGCTCCCATTAATACTTCCGCAGATATACAATACAGGAAGCCATTAAGTCTAAGTACTCACAAGATTTAACTAAATCAATTTTTATATTTATTTTTAAATTTATTATTTTATTCTTGTTTATTTTATTACAGTTTTACCAATTTTTCCCCTTTGCCTTCCTCTATCCAGCCCAACCCCACCACACCCCTGTTCCCACAGTCTATCTCCACACCATTGTCCATGTCCCTGTGTCATTCATACCTGTTCTTTGATTAATCCCTTCCCCTTCTTCCCATCATTGCCCCCAACCCCCTGTACTCTGGCAGCTGTTAGTCTGTTTCCTGTTTCCACATCTCTGGATATGTTTTGCTCATTAAGAATAGAATCTAATGAACAAAATAAATCAATTTTTACATGCAAAATTAGAAAAAGCTGGCTCTAAAATTGAACTAAATGAATGATAAGCTTATCTTTATTAGAAATTAGAAGTGCCTAGGAGGAGCACAGGTAAATTATGCTCAAAATAGAAAACCAGAAAAGCTGATCTCAGGCAGAGGGGAAACAACAATTATATACATTTCTTGGACTAGAACAAAATTACGAAGTTTGCCTAAAGATTTTCCCAATTTTCGCCAGAGCCCTGATTGGTCGACAAAGTAATTTAACTGTTACAAAATGTTATCCTGGCCATTCTGACCTATTCCAATTATCATACCTACTGGCTTCCTGGAACAAAAAAAAAAAAAAAAAAAAAAAAAAAAAAAAAAAAAAAAAAAAAAAAAAAAAAAAAAAAAAAAAAAAAAAAAAAAAAAAAAAAAAAAAAAAAAAAAAAAAAAAAACAAAAACAAACAAAAAAAAAAAAACAGAAATACTAAATATGGTCTGTTTGGAAACTCCTGTATAAAAGTCTGTTTTTAATGTAGAAATCCAGGTCATCTTAAGAAGGGCTGTAGAAAACTAAAATGGGTTATAGAAAGAGAAAAGAAACAACAGCAAGCATAGGGTTGCTCAAAGGTATATGAGAGGGAATTTCCCTTGCTCCTTACTAATCATTTAGGAGCTATGTAGATTATCATATAAGTAGAAGCTACTGAGGCTACTTTCTCTCTTTTTAACCAGTAGCCTCCTCCCTGGGTGTAAACATGCACAAATGGCAGAGATATCTAATCAGTCAACTGCTTTTAAATCAGAACTTGTCCTTTTCCAGTTAGGGAATGTTATGGGAATATAAATTTGTTAATCAAATCTTCTCCAATTCACCTGATAGGACAAGATTTTTTTGAAATCAATGATGCCAACAATATATTTTTTTCAATAAAAGTAAAATGTAGTTGGAAATAAATGAGCCAGATACTGAACCAAATGGGAGAATAATGATTATAAAGAAATCTCTACACAAGGAAACTAATTTAAGACTGACTGAACATTTACTAACCATCTTTTCTTTCATGAGAGCCTAGAGATAGCTTATCATGGACTCTCCCTTCCCTTCATGGGTAACTACTCTCTTCTAAACCTCCTAAGGAACCAGGGCTCTTGGGAACATGAAAGACAGAAAAACAGGTCACTAGCCCTACTACTACAGACCACAGCTGTAGGACAAGTTTTCCATCCAAGGCAACATAGATACTAGGTACCCCTTGTATGCACAGACACAATAGTGGGGGGCACCTCCAGTAAGATTAGTTAAGGCCAGAGGCCAACAAGTAGGGAAGCCTCACTTGGGATGGGCTTTGTGTCTGAGTGGAGTAAGTCCAGCTGAGCAGAACAAGCCATCACTGTGACTCTTGATAATTCTGCCCTTGTTACCAGAGGATGGTCAGTTGGAGCCTGGTTAGCAACCCCCATCGGCCAGGATGGCAAAAGGCAGAAGTTCTTACACTGAGCATGCAAAAAGCCCTCCTATCCCCTTCTGGTACCAGATTGGGGGAAGGACTGGGGAAAGGCAGGCACATGCTCCATAGAACTAAAAAAAAAAAAAAAATGGTAGCAGAAGGAGGTATGAAACCAAACAGGTCTCTGAGTCTAGCCTGGAGAAAGGGGATCGGATGGGAGGTAGGCCTACCCAAAGTGTGGATAAGTTTGGGAAGTTGATTAGTCATTTTTTAAAAGATTTTATTCATTTATTTTAGGGATAGAGGAAGGTAGGGAGAAAGAGAGGGAGAGAAACATAGATGTGTAAGAAAAACATCAGTTGGGTGCCTCAGGCACACACCTCAACTAGGGATGAGGCCTACAATCCAGGCATGTGCCCCGACCATGAATCCAACTGGTGACCTTTGGCTTTGTGGGATGACACCCAACCCACTGAGCCATGCCAGCCAGGGGTAGATTGGTTATTTTGAGAAAGCACTTGGTCTGTGCCACACCCAAGCTAATATAAACCCAAGAGAACAAAGAAGGCTGTCTTTCTCATGGCTGGACAGCTTGTGACTTGCAGTCGCACAGTTCATTCACCTATTTTCTCCATGAGCCGCACGGCCTTAGCAGACTCATGGCCCATGGCCTCCAGAAGGTAGTCTCTCTCTCTCTCTCTGTCTCTCTCTTTCTCTCCCCTGCCCCCCCCTCTCTCTCTGGCTTTAGAATTGCAAATGTCAGTGATTACAATGTTTAAATGTAAAAGATAGGATTTTTCATTTCTCATCTTTCTAGAGACCACTGAAACTTATATAAATCTGATAAGACTCCAAGAAGATTAGGCTCCTACAATAACTAAAATTGGAATTACTCACTCCTCTTGATAGAGATTCAGAAGATAATTTAAATTCAGATATAATGATCATAATATAAATGAATGATGCAAAAAATGATAACCACTGTTTTAAATGCAAGTAATGATTTGAAAATTTAGACCAGGTCCATGTCTGATTTCTGGAATTTGATATACTGCTGACAATTCAGATTTGTTATGATAATAATGGTGTGGCTACAGAAAGCAGATATGACAGAGGAGGCAGAAGGTCCCTAGATGTGAACTCTTTTAGAAACACCCTATTTTTCATCCACCTTTCACCTGTCCTTGGATAAAGGCATTTTAGGATAAATTTAGTGAATACATCTCAATGAGGACACTAATACAATATTTTTTTTCTTTTCTAGAAAACATTTCCTCTTCTAACTGAGCCACAGTTTCCTTATCTGTGTGTAATTATCTCATCTCTATTATTTTTATTTCCTATACTCATTTTGACAATTTAACATAATATTTATAAAACGTTTGCTTGGCCATAAATGAAAGTTATTGCTATCATATTAGCAATAATCTTGAAAGAATGTATCATTATACCTTATATTTCTTCAAAAAGTGCTTATTAGAATTTTATACCCATTATTTCATTCTCTTTTAAAATAGCCCAGGCAGGGTTGCTCATTTTGATTGAAGCACCATCCCTTACACTAAAAGGTTGTTTGTTCAGCCTCGGGCAGGGCACATACCTAGGTTGTGGTTTGACCTCAGCTCAGGGTGTGTAGAAGAGGCAAACTATCTTTTTAAATTGATATTTTCTCACTCTCTCTCTTCCACTCTCTCTAAAGTCAATAAACAGCCCTGGATGGTATGGCTCAATTGGTTGGAGTGTCATCTTTGCATGAATAGGTCACTGGTTTAATTCTTGATCAGGGTATGTGCCTAGGTTTGGGATTCCATCCCAAAACAGGGCACATGCAGGAGGCAACCAATTGATGTTTCTCTATCAGTCAATATTTCTCTCCCTTCCTCTCTCTCCCTTCCCCCGCTCTCTCAAAAGGAATAAAAAAATGAACCTTAATAATAAATATAAAATCAATAAATATATTATTCGTTGAGGATTTCTAAAAATGTCTCTTTCTAAGTTAAGACAAATATACCTCTATTTTATGAAGAATACCAAGTACTAGAGGTTCAGAGACTGGCCCAGAACAAGGCCCACTTCACTCAACACTGGGCTCTGTGTGAAGTGCTGCTTGCTCTCTATCCAGCACTTGTCATGGGGATTTCATCCCAGTGAAATCCGTGGGGACCGGAACCCAATACGTAAAAGAATCTCACACCGAGACATGTGGGGAGAAGAGAGTCTGGAGCCACGGGACCATTTCCTCCATCTCAGGAAAAGGACCTCGTGGGTAGCTTAGCCAGGGTTTTTATTAAAGTTTTAGGACATATTTACATTGGATTGATTATTCATGGGATTATGCAGAACAGCGGTAGGTTTACTCATTAACAGAGCATTAGGATATAAATTCAGGTCCTGTGGCAGACAGGACCAGGGTATACATTAAACAGGAGACAAGTAATTTGAGGGTAAGCTAACTAGAGCTATTAACTTTTAGGACCATAAAACACTGAGGCAGTAATCTATTAACTTAAGCTTCCTGACTTTGGGGAGGAAGAGACTCAGTAAGTTAAGAGAATTTCTTAAGATACATTTTTGCCAAATTCCCATTAGAGTATTCTTTTTCCACAGACATGATCCATGCTTGTCCACACGGGAGTCACGCGGAGCTGCGCTCAAAACGCGTAAATTCTGGAACTGCGTGTTTTCACGTGTGTGGAAAGAATTCCCACATCTCCCCCTTTTTTCTTATGAAATCCTTTTCCACAGGCATGGATCACGCCAGCCCACACAGGAGTAGTTTATCACATGGAGCTGAGCTCAGACACGTGTGATTTCCTGGGGCTACGATTCTTCATGCATGTGAAAAGAATTTTTATATCTCCCCTTGTTTTTCTTACGAGAATTTAGAAGCTGGATTGACTTAATAAGATTTACTATTTGCTGGTCCCTTTCACAACCTTGGGAGAATAATTTACATATGTAATGAAGTATACAGATTATTAATATAACCAGTAAACAACCAGTGGCTAAGAAGACCCATATTTTTAGATTAAAATTATCAAATTAAATTTTGGGGTTAAATGTTAGTCGAAATTGTCCCGGAGGGTTTTTAGATACCTCCTTTTGCTAAAGCAATTTCAAAATGCAATTTATTAAATTGTCCTTTTAGATTGGTAGAGAAAATAGGTGATGTTGGACATTTCTTCAAGGATATTTGATGTGCATCTTGGAGAATTCTGGATTAGTAGATTCCCTTTTGATGATGAGAAATTAGGTCGCTGCCAGGGAAGTCTTCCCTCTGTCACATGGCTTTGTTTTCCTTGTCTACAGCTTTGGAGATTTTTCTGTGGAAAAAACAGAAACAGACCCTTCTCTTTCTAGCTAAGGTGTGCGCCTAGGGACTTGAATTGTATGGGGTGATTGCTTGGACTAATATTGTGAATCAAAAATTTTTTTAAATTGTAAAAAAGTCGTATTTAAATCTTTGAGGGGCATATTCTGACCTTCTCCCCCTTTTTTTTTTTTTATTAAAAAGGGTTTAAAGTTTGTAAGGAATTCTGGTTAAAGATGAATAAATGCCAAGGGTTTTAGTAATTATGTATAATTAATTGATTCTCTCTGAAAAATGGCCAGTTTTTCTTGAGAGATTAGTTATAGATTTTAAGAACAACCTGGGTGTTTTATGCAAAGTGATCAGTTTTGCATATAAGACCCATGTCTATGTTTTATTTTTATTTATTATTAAAAAATATTTCAGCCCTGGAAAAGTTGGTGAGCATATATTGGATTTATATATCTATCTGGGAAAAGCTGTCATGGTAGATACCTAGTATTGAATAATATCATAGATATTATTCTGTATAAATTTGGGATATAAATAAGATTTTTGTAACCTGTTCTATGATTAACATATTATGTTTTAAAAATTATAATGAATAAATTGTATGATACTTTAGAAAATATATTTATATGCTATATTAATTATATTTCCCTACTTAAGTTCTGGATTTTTTCTCAAAGGATAATTTTGAGGAGTAGATTAATAATTAGATTATAACATCAGATTAATTCCTAAATTTTTAACTGTAAAATTATATTGTATGAAGTCTTGTATTTCATATTTATTAAAACTATAGAGAATTATAGACAGTATAGGGAAAATTTTGAGATAGTAGTGCTGTTACTGGCTAGTATTTGGCATTTTGATTGCTAGAAAATGCCTTTTTTATTAGTTAAATAGAATAAGCTATAAGTTGATGAGATTTTCTTAAAGACAGTAAATAGAATAATAAATATAGTAAAAAGAGTTTTAGTTGCATGCTATGAAACAGTCCTTTTCGTCTGGCTGGTGAGTGTTTTGACCCGACCCAAAGTAGGGGGCCTAGTGGTATGAGTGGACCTGGCGATGCGGTGGTTTTGGAGTTTCTTTAGCAGCCAGGAGACGCAGGAAGTGTTGAGTCCACGGGGTTTTGCCCTCCAGGGGCTGGAATGCAGCCCCGAGACCAGAGACAGGCTGCCAGTGGCTTCCTGGGGCAGCCAGGGAGCTAAGCATCTTGGAGCACAAAGTTGAGTAGTGGGGGTCTTGTGCATTCTGTGGAAAAAACACAGAGATACCCTTTCCTCCAAAATTAAACCTACACCTGGCCTTTTTTTACTGTCTTACAAGTAAATAGGAAAAAGGTTTGAAAGAGATGTTGAATTATATTTTTATAAACCTTCCTAGTCTTGGTAGAAGTAATAATAATATGAAAAGAGGTATAGATTACTATAACAAGTTTAGTTCTTTGGGCTTGCAGGGTTTTAATAGTTAGAATTAAAACTGTTTGTAAATAATTTTGATTTTGGTGAGCTAATAAAGTATTATTTATATAGTGGGTAATATAAATGCCTGGATGATTTTTTTCTAATTGAGGACAAGGCTATATCAACAAATATTTGATATAACGTGGGGCCTCTTTTTATTCTTTGAAGCAAAAATTTTTACAGTTATTTTTGATATGGTTGCTTAAGAATTTTTGATGGAAGACTAAAGGCAAACTTATGACAATTAGCTAAATGCCTGGTTGAAAGTCCCAGGCTTTTATAATCTTTGCTGACTTCTTAGCGAGGGGGAGAAGTGGGCCTGTGGAAGAACCAGCTGGCCCCCTGTAGTTTCTGTGAATTGTTTTCAGGACCTGACATATTCCTCCGGTGAAACATTTACTTGCCAAGGGTGCAAAGGTTCGGTCTTTACAACACTATGATTTTATGATTTTAATATTTGAAGTACTTATATAATACTACATGTAATAATTATTAACTATATATTTAATATATAGAGTATTATATAAAAGTATTAATATAAAAGCATATGGCTATAATAGCTTATGAATATATAGATAGCTACTATGTGATTACATTCTTACAATTATACAGTATTAAAACAGCACACAGTTGTTTAGTAATGCAGGTTTCATTTATCTGCTATATGCTCTTTTAATATTTTACTTAAATTTATATAGAAATAATTAGTCTTAATTTTAATAAATGGTAGCTTTAGAATGTTATTTCTTGCTACTTGATGTCATTTTAACTTTTACCTAACATATTTTTAATTAAATGTAGAAACTCTCTATTTTTAGGAAACTATCTAGCATCTTCAAGAAACTTAATTAGGTTAAAACATTGTCCCAATAATCCAAAACAATCACAATCTGTAAAACTTCAGTTTAGATTATTAACCACTTAAAAATGAACAGTAACATCTATTTCTCAAATTACCTAAGGTTACAATTCTCTGGGGTTAAATGCAGAGATCAGGGTGAATTCTGAGACATGGGGAAAGCCTGACACTGGGTTTCTTTGTTTTTCAGCTTTCTCGGAGGTGCGTCTTTGTGACATCATTAGATAGGGCCCCTGGCTTTTGTAGTTTTTGCCGACATCGACCATTTTACTTGTGGGGTGGGGTCAGCCCATAGGGGACTACTTTCCCCAGCACGTGCTGGGCTAAGGTGCCGCACCCCCACTGCTGCCCTGCAGAGCCCTTTCCTGCTGGATTAGCTTTCTTTTGGTAAAAGGGATGGAAAAAGAGTCAGGCCTCCTCTCCCCGCCCCGCGCGCTGCGGACTAGGACAGTGAGAGAGCCCCCGAGGCTTAGTTAGGATTAATTATTGGGAGAAAATTGGCTTTGGAGACAGAGGAGTGGATTTTTTAAACTATGGATTTTTTAAGTTGCTTCTTTTCTCTTGATGGGACTTCTCATGTTGCCGCTTTCTCTCCGCTGCTGCTTTCTCTCTCCACCCATCCCCCACCCCGCACCGCCAGCGCAGCGCTGCCTTGGGCTATCTGCTTGGCCTGAGGAGGGAGGGGCTGGAGCTTTTGGTAACAATGGGCAACCCACGGAGAGGACCCGGTTAGCTAGAAAATGCAGTTTAGAAAACAAGCCGATAGACTTTGCCTCTAAAACTGCTTAAATGAAAAGATCTCGGTTCTTACTCTCCTCATGCATTCGACAAGGATGCCTGAGAGAGAAGAAAAGCGATGTTTTCCTTATAATTACCTATTAATAAAATGTATTTATTAAAATTAACGTGGTTATAAAACGTTTTTCATACCGGTTCTTTCTCTGCCACACTCCGGACGAATCTTGACTATCTAGTTCCTTATTTACCGGAACTATTGCACGCTAACCACCTTGAAGTGGGGGGACATGGTCCTTTTGGCTATGGCCTGTCTGGCCCCACATTTGGGCGCCATTTGACGTTGGGATTTCGCTGGGACGAAATCCCAACGTCAAGCACTGTGGTAGGGAAATGGAAAACATTATCAGGTACAACAGGACTCAGATCCTGCTCTTAAGGAGTTTAAAATAATTTGGGGGTGATAAGTCATAAGCATAAAAAAAGATTGCATGACAATACAGGAGAACATATATTAAAAGTGCTGTAGCTGAAAAGGGGGAATTAGATGTTCTGGAGCAGACAGGAAGGTTTCACACATGTTGTAGGACCTGTTCCCGGAACCTATAAGATGAAATTTTTTATGCCAATACTGGGAGGTTAATCCTTTGCTCATAACTTAAATTTCCTCTAGGTACTATAACAGGTTGTTTAATCTGTCCAACAATGCAGAGAAAATGGAATTTGTACCTTTGCCAATGAGGAAATTGAGTCTTTCAGAAAATAAACTTCTTCCCCAAGATCATAGAGACAGTGAATATGACTTTAGACAGACTGAATATATAATTCTGTTGAATGGCACTATTTGGGCACCTACTTCTGTAATCGGGAAAGAAAGGATTCTCTAAGACCTTTTCATTCACCACATAATTCAGATATTAATACTTCACTGTCTATGAGGAATTACATTCAGGAGATGGGTCTGAACAGTTGGGGCATTGAAGTCAGGAAATAGGAAAAGAATACCTGGGATTTGGGGTGGAAGGGAGTATGCAGAGTGGGAAGCAGGGAGTTTGCCTAAATTGGCAGACAGCCAGGAAGTATGGTGCCTTTCAGAGGTCAATTCCTAGAGTGGGATTGCTAGTGTATGCCAAAGGCGAAAACTCAGCAAGTGACTTTCTCTAAGACAAAACCCTTGAGAGGTAGTGAATCTGAATGATCATGAATCTGATGTGTGACTTGGCTATTGGCAGAAATATAAACAAACACATTCTGGAGGAAAGTTTCCTTAGGCCATTGGAATACCAAGAAATATAATCACATTAAATATATGAATGATCATTAAAAATACACCAATAAACACCCCCCATGAGAAGAAGTCAGCAGAAACAAGAAACTAGAAATTTGGAGGCATAAGTATTTACAGATTTTGGGCTAATCAAATAAAAATATATACATGATCTATGTGGGGAATGCTCAAATAAACCTATGAAGAGAGAGATTCATACATATTATGAAGTAATCAGGGGGGACATACAGATGGCCCATATAAAAAAAATCAATATTTAAAGAGAAGTTTACAGAATCATGTCAGAATTCAGAATGTCAGAGTTCAAAAAAATGCAGACCCACAGTTAAAGGAATCACTCTTTAATAAGTATGGCAAATACAAAGAAAGTCAACACTTACAACCCTATAAGATATGCATTATTGTTACCATTTTGAAGATGAGAAAAAAGAGTGCAGAGAGCTATTTGTCAAAGCTGACCCAAACCAGTCTAATTCGGGCCATGTACCAACTATTAGAGAAAGATTTCTTTGTTCCTCTCTTCTTGTGAAATTAATTTTATATAAATAAAATTATAAAATTATAACCTGGCTCATATGGGGGTCACAGAGCATGCAGAATATAGCTCCATAATGCATAGTGAGTGCTTTGGTTATGGTTCATTTGTAAACAACAGAAACCCTTTTCACTTGGTTAATAGAAAATGATTTATTACTAAATCACATACCAGGCAATTACTAATAGGACCTACCTCCTGGTTTGTGTGTCCTTGTGTAATACCCTTTCCTCAAGTGTGGGCTGAATCTAGTACTATGATTCTAATCAGTAGGATATAGCAATATGACATGATTTTTTCTCCAAAATTAAGTAACAAAAATACTACTTTTCATCTTACTCACATGTTTTTTTTCTCACTTGCTCACTCTTATGGAAACCATATTGTAAGCAGCTCTGTGAAGAAACTTACACATTGAGGGAAAGAGCAAAGCTTCTGATCAACAACCAGTGATGAACTGAACCCTGTCCACAATTAGAATCCAGGTCACCATGAGTCTAAAAGTGTCGTAGATTCTGTCCCGCAAAATCCGTGGTGACCGTGACCAAACACGTGAATGAAACTCACACAGAGACATGCAAGGAAAAGGAAATCCAGGGCCACGCGACCCTTCCCTTATTGTGTGGGAGAGAGCCTCAAGCGTAGCTCAGCCGGGCTTTTTATTAGTTGTTTCAGGACACATTCACATCAGAATGGCCTTCATTAACTATGTGCAGAATGCAGATTCAAACTAGGTGGTAGACAGATACAGAAAGACACTTCAAAAGGGTAGATATGCTGGCCGATTACTCGAGAAATGTAAATATTGTGGCAGGAAAGATCCTGGACATTCATTAGCATAAGCCCTTTGATCCAGCAGGGAGAGACTCAGCAAGGCAGTAAATCTTAAGAAATATTTTAGCCAAAATCCCTTCAAGGAATTCTTTTCTCCATGGACATGAATCTGCGCATGCCGAATTGGGCTATTTTTCATGTGGAGTCTTTGCTCAATGATGTGGGATCCCAGGGCTATGCTTTTTCATGCGTGAAAAAGAATCTCCTTTATAAAAGGATATCTGATCTTCTGCTGAACCTGCAGACAATACCACAGCCCTGGGTGACATCTTGATTGTCACATATTGCTTAGATTTCTATCACACATAAA
The DNA here is from genome assembly GCA_004026765.1 of Micronycteris hirsuta. NCBI lineage: Eukaryota > Metazoa > Chordata > Mammalia > Chiroptera > Phyllostomidae > Micronycteris > Micronycteris hirsuta. The sequence continues at coordinate 9,901 of PVJI01005781.1, read as the reverse complement.
TGGTGAGATAGTTGCTAGTTGCTTTAAGCCACTGAATTTTGGGGAAACTTGCTACACAGCAATTGATACTAATACATGGTGTAGTGGGTAGCAGACAGAAATTCACTTTCAGAAGCTTAAGAGAAGGATTAGAGTGAGCTTGTAGGGACAGTTACTGCTCTCAGAATAACACAGCTTCTGAAATAACTAGGAAAGCTACTACCAGAGACTGCTGAGTTAGAAGGTTAATGAATATGTGAGTTTTTCATCCATAGACATTCTTATTTCACATCTATTTTTTGCTCACTTCTCATGAGAAATAATTAATCATGAATAAAATCATTCACATATCCTTTCTTAATAACTGTGTCATTTCCTCTTTCTTCATCACCCATACAGTCATCCCTCGCTATATCATGGTTCAGTTATTGAGGCTTCACTGTATCGTGGGTATTTTTTAAAAAATGTATCTAATTCTGTGTCACGGAGCTTTCACTATATCATGGGATTTTGCTGTATATAGGTATTTATATAATATTTATGATTTTAATTTAATTATTTTTGCCTAAAAATTTTTAAAAATATAAAAAAGTTAATTCAAGCATATTAAAAGAATATTAAATCAAAATAAAATAAAGTATGTATTTCACCAGCAGATGAATACTGTACTGTACTATACACAATGGAAATGCAGTATTCCACTACCGCTTGCGCAAGTTTGCCAATGTGAGATTCTGTATGGCACATTATTGGCTGATGGAATGGAAGGCAACCAACCACAGCACTGTGTTCTGTATCCTGGGTGCTGATTGGTTCAGTGACCATGGCATTGGTCTGTTTGCTCTCCCTCACTGTGCCCACATGTTCAGCATCTCTCCTTGTCGACTTCACACCGACTCTGACCGCTGTATACAGTGTTGCTCTGTGGTGCTGTGTTTTTGTGAAATTTTCGTAAAAGTTTGAATTTATTTCAAGCCCTATGATACCATCCAAATGTTCTGCACCTTCTAAGGCTTCTGGCAGTGAACCCAAGCACCAGAGGGTTCACTTACCATCAAAGAAAAGGTGGAACTTCTTGACATGTTAAAGGAAGGCAAAAGCTACATGGCTGTAGGCTGCCATTACAGGATCAATGAATCTACTGTTCACTTCATAAAAAAAGATGAGAAGAATATTAGGTTCACGGCAACAATGACTTTTAACAAGACTGCAAAGAGGGTGGTCACTTCCCACAATAAGACCATTGTGAGGATGGAGTCTCCATTGGTCTGTGGATAAATGACTGCAGGAAGAAGAATATCTCATTGGATACCAACACCATCCGGATGAAGGCCAAGAAACTTGATGATAGTTTTGCGGAAAGCATGGACGTTCACGGCAGTGACAAGGATGAAGACCAGGATGCCGATGCAGAAGCAGGACTGTCAAGTGCTTCTCCCACCAGACCAACCCCATTCAGTGCCAGCAAGGGCTGGTTTGACAAATATCAGAGATGCTTTGGACTCAAGAGCATTTCTTTGCATGGAGAAGCTGCCTCTGCAGATGTCCACTCACAACCATTGGCGGATGAAGACCTGATGGAGATGACGAAGTCAGCAAGTGAAGAATAGAATGAGGAACAAGATGAACTATGGGTTGGAGAAGAGGAGAAGGTTGGCCTAACACTCAATCATCTTGCATCCATGGTCAGAATGGCCAAAGAACTGCAGCGAGTGGCTGAAGAATGGGACCCCCAGATGCTTCGTTTGTTGCACTTCGTAAATACAATCAAGAGTGACATGTCAGTTTATAAAAACCTTCTCACTCAGAAGAAAAAGCAGTGCCAGCAACTCCCCATAACTATGTTCATCACTCGGAAGAAGAGATCAGTAATGCCCACGCCTTTAGTGGAAATAGAAGTTACGGCCCAGGGCGAAGATACTGCACCATCTGATGAAGCGCCTGATGGAGTGGTGCCTTCAGAAGAGCTGTAATGCTCTTCTTGGCTGTGCAGTACATTCATCTCATCGTCATCACCTTCATCACCACCAGTACTGCACAGCTACATAATTCATGATCTTCATCATTCAAGTTGTAGTATACTTCACTTGTGAGAACCCATATAGAATTTTATATGTTGTTAAAATTACGTAGGTTTAAGCACTTAGAAAGTGTTTAAGAGCATATGACGTGTTTATAAGAGTGTGGGAAAGGTTAATAAGAGAGTGGGAAATGTTTATAGGAGTGTGGGAAGGGTTTATAAAGCCTTAAAATGTATATAAATAATGAAATAAATACAATGCTGCTATTTTGTGGATTTTCACCTATTGCGGGGGTCTCTGGAACATAACTCCAGTGATAGGTGAGGGATCACTGTATACCCTTACATTTGTCTGTTTTTCTGTCTCTTATGACTATCTGTCTTACAAACATACACACAAACATCATTACAATACCTTTAATGTTTTTCTATAAGCATTTAAAGATGTTTTAATTCCAAAAATAATGTTAATTTAGATATTTATATATGTACAAATATATATATATATATATGCAAATTATCCACATTGAAAGTACTCACAACAGCGAAAGAGAGCACATGCAGCACAAAGGGATGGTCCCCAGGGCTATCTCACTGAAAGCACAGGAACCAAATGATTACAAATCACTATGTAGAGATAAACTTGCAAATTATTTTATACTCCCTACACTAAAACAACACAAACTTTTTTTATTCTGTCATCTGGCCTGTGTAAAGATAACCTTCAGTTTATCCTTAAAAACTGGAGGTATTCTAGGTAGCCAGTGCTGGAAAGGTGGTGTGGTTGCTAGACTGGGCATGCCCCAGTAGATGATTCATGCCATGTCTACTCTCTGAGATACCATGAGATTAAAACAATATGAATGCAACCAGCGGAAGTTAAAAGTTTGTGGGAGGAAATAAATGAACTCTATGCTAACATGTATTAAAAGAACTCCAGAGTCACCAACTTTGGACCATATGAAAACTACAGTGGTATTAGCAGAAATATAGTTTATTCAATTAAATTCATTCAGCAATTTCTCCCCTCTTTTATTTTCCAGACTAAATAATAGCAAACCACTTATTTTTCTCTCTTGTATTGAAATACAAACTAATTTTAGAAATCATATTGGATGAGCAAATTTCCTTCAGGAAGTATATAGACAAGAACTAGATTCATGAGATTTCCTGTAGAAGAGAGAGAAAAATGAGGATCAGTAGCTGTGGCAGAAAATGCTCAAGGGTAATTCATGCGATGAGTAGTTTCAACATTATCATGTCTCAAATATGTCTTTAATGTTCCCAAATATCTCTATATTAGTCAAAAGAGAGAGAGAGAATGCAAGGAGGTGTTTGTGGTGGTTTCCAAACCCAAGCTTACACTTATACAACTCTGAACTTGGAAGACCTACATATTTTGACAAAAGAGTGAAGTTTATTTTGCTGCACTGATCAAATCTATGTTAATATAAATGATGAAATATATATGAGGGGGATAACCTGGATGGGAATTAATTGCTCTAATAATTGAAACTTACTTTTTTAATTTTTAAGAATTTTCAGTTTTATTGAGATATAATTGACTAAAATTTTATATACTATTTTAGGTGTACAATGTGATGATTTGACATAAGCATACATTGTGAAATGATTACCACAATCAAGCCAATTAACACATCCATCACCTTACACAGTTGCATTTTTTTGTTTGTGGTGAGAATACTTAAGATCTACTCTCTTACCACATTTTAGGGGTACAATACACTATTATTGACTATAATCACCATGTTGTACATTAAATCTCCAGAACTTACTCATCTTTTGACTGGGACTACCATTCTTCTCTGTTTCTATGGGTTTAACTCTCTTAGATTCTCATAAAAGTGAGATCATGCAGTTATTTGTCTTCATGTGTCTGCCTTATTGCACTTAGCCTAATGTTCTCCAGGTTCATCAATGCTGTTGCAAATGGCAAAATTTTCTTTTTAAGGTAGAATAATATTCCATTTCATATGTATCCCATATTTTCCTTATTTGTTTCATCTATAACAGATACTGAGGTAGTTTCTGTATCTTGGCTATTGTGAATAATAACAGAATAAACATGGAAGGGCAGATATCTGTTTGAAAGAGTAATTTTTTTTTTTTGGACATATACCCAGAGATGAGATTGCTGGATCATATGGTAGTTCCCTCCATTTCTAGTTAGTTTTTTGAGAGCTATCCATGCTGTTTTCCAGAGCACCTACACCAATTTATATTCTACTCAAGAGTGTACAGGGTTTCCTTTCCTCCACACCCTCACCAAAGTTGTTATCTTTAAACAATGACTTTTAGACATTTGGAGAAAGACCACAGTAAACTGATCCCTAGAAGAAGGACACACAAAGCGAGTGCTTCAATTGCACCACCTGGTTTTCTGAAGACAGTTTCCAGGCTGCAGTGCACAGAAGGAGTATCCAAACAGAGTCTGGTAAATTAAGCAGAACTATATTACAGGTCAGGAGGGGCAGGGAGTTTTGATTTGCAGAATATTAGAGAAGAGGAATTTGCACACAAGGAAAGAAAGAGCTTTGAAGATCTGTACAAACGTCATCTCAAGTCTTCGGCTAACTACTGATTTGAACCTGTGAGAGAAGAAATTACCTAGGCCAGGGAATAACCACTGAATGGCAGCAGGTGGGAGACTTTTCTAGAACTAATGAGGATTGGGAATAGTTTGTGTCTCAACAGCCAAAGTGGAAAAATGTTAAAATATATGGGGCAATGTATAAAGTGAATGTAGAAAAGTATTGCCTTAATAGTGTAACTAAGTTAAGGTTAGAGTAAAACTTCTCTAGACCCACTTGAAAATATCAAAACAATCTTTAACTGTAGTCACTAATTCCAAAATATTTTGCTGCATCCTAAAATAAAATACAACAGTACTTAAAGGAGCACCACAAAATCAAATATTCGACAATGTCATTCCAATAATGCAAAGAGGCAGAAAAATTTTATTCACTATTAAGAGAATAACTAATCAATCAAAACAGAACCAGAAATAGCATAGATAATAAAAATAGCAGAGAAGATCATTTAGTGAATTATTATAAGCATGCCCATGTGTTCAAATATGTTGGGGCAAATAGTATCATGAAAATAATATAAAAGTATATTAATAGAACTATCCAAAATAAAGCGCAGAGGAAAAAAGACTAGAAAAATGATCAGAGCATAAATACAATATCAAACAGCTAACATAATGTGTAATTAAGAATGAGAGGGTGAAAGTGGGCAAAACAATTATGAGGAAAAAAATTCCAAACAAAATAAACATTAAGAAACTTCAAGACACTTCATAAAAATATTTGATGAAAACCAGTGATAAGGAAAAAAATCTCAGGATAGAGCTTTCACAGAACCACAAAAATGATAGTAGACCACTCAGCAGAAACTGTGCAAGATGGAAAAATTATGGAGAGATGTAGTTGATGTATGGAATACAAAATAAAGCAACCCAAAATCTGTTTATCTACGTTTCTTAACTCAGCAAAATTTTCTTTCAAAAATGAAGACATTTTAGAAAAAATCTAAGAGAATTGATTGTCTGCAGACTCCTACTACAAGAAATATGAAAAGAACTATTTCAGGCAGAAGAACATTATATCAGATGGAACTTTGAATCTACATCTTGGAATAAAGAGCATCAAAAATGATAAATATATGGGAAATATAAAATAAATGTTTTCCATATCTCCATCACTTTAAAGGAGAATTGACTGTATGAAGCAAAAATCATAGCAACATATTGTGATGTATATAGTACATGCAGAAGCAAAATGGCAACAGCACAAATTATAAGATGGGGAAACAAATATTTGAGGGCAAACTGTACTGAGATTAAGATGTATAATATAAGCTCTATAGCAACTACTAAAAATAAGCAAATGAAGAAAATAATTCAATAATGGAACTAAAATGGAATCATAGAAAATGTCAACAAATCTAGAAGAAGACAGAAAAAGAGGGGAAAGGGACCAAAGGACAAATAGAAAAGAAGTAGAACATAGATTTAAACTAAATTATATTTACACAATCAAATTATATTTATTATATTTAATTTAAAATGATTTAAATAAACCCAATCAAAAGATAGGTTGTCACATCTGATTTAAAAAATAAAAAGTACCCTATTTTGCTATGCATAATGCACAATTTTGCTCAAATTTTGCTCACAATTTAATGCTTAAATTTTTTAGGGAAAAATAAGGATGCACATTATACATGGGTAGTACCTGAAGTAACTTGTATCTGTTCTTGTGTTTTGTAATTATTCATTACATGAAATTTCTTGTACCATATGTTCAAAAATAAATCCTAAAATTCCTTTATAAAATAAGGAAAAGGTATCTAAGTATAAATAAATAATTGAATTAAAAAATTAAAATGAAAGCTTTTTTTTTCCTGAGAGTTTGGGCAAAAAAAATATGGGTGTGCATTATACACAGCAAAGTATGGGTATATGTTGTTTAAAAGAAACCCACTATTAGTTTAAAGACACAAATAGACTAACAGTAAAAGAACAAAAAAAAGTTATTCTATGCAGATACTATTCAACAAAAAGATGGAAAGGCTACATGTGAGGTGCAGTAGATTTTAGAAGAAGGAATTTTACTTGGAATGAAGAGGGACTTTTACTAATGACAAATGAGTCAAATCATCAAAAGGACAAAACACTCTTAAATGAATGCACACCTAATAAGAACTTCAAAATACACGAGAAAGAACCCACTAGAATTAAAGAGAAGAACAAACAAATCCCAAGATGTACTTGGAGATTTCAACAGTCTTTTTGCAATAATTGATGCAACATGGATTTGGAAATTCAGTAAGTATGTAGAAGACTTGAAGAACTCTCTCCATTTGGCTTAATTTTTTATAAGAAGGATCACATTTTATTTATTCTTTATTTTTAATTGCCAACTCTTTTACTTTTTTCTTTTTTATTGAATTTATCAGAGTGACATTGGTTAATAAACTTACAAAAGTTTCAGGTATACAATTCTATGCCACATTATCTGTATATTGTATTGTGTGTTCACCACCTCAAGTATCCTTCCAGCACCGTTTATCCCCCATTGCCCTCTTCTACATCACCCCAACCCCTTTCTTCTGGTAATCGCCATAATGCTGTCTATGTCTACGACTTTTTCCCTTTTTTCTCAATCCTTCCACCTTTTTCACCCAGCCCCACAAGTCACCTATCCTCTGACAGCAGTCAATCTGTTCTCTATCTGTGAGTCTGTTTCTGTTTTGTTTATTAGATTCTACAAATGAGTAAAATCATATGGTATTTGTCTGCCTGAAACTGGCTTATTTCACTTAGCATAATGCTCTCCTGGTCCCTCCATGCTGTTGCAAAGGATAAGAATTCTTCCTTTTTTACAGCTGAGTAGTATTCCATTGTGTAAATACACCACAACTTTTTTTATCCACTCATCTACTGATGGGCAGTTGGGCTGCTTCCAAATCCTGGAAATTCTAAATAACACTGCAATGAATATAAGGATGCATATATTCTTTCAAATTAGTGCTTTTGGTTTCTTTGGATATATTCCTAGAAGTGGAATCACTGGGTCATAAGGCAGTTTCATTTTTAATTTTTGAGGAAACTCCCTACTGCTTTCCCCAATGGCTTCACTAATCTGCATTCCCACCAAGAGTGCACAAGTGTTCCCCTTTCTCCACATATTCACCAACACTTGCTGTTTGTTGTGAAAGTTATTTTAGAGTGAAAATTTGAAGTGTTACATTCAATAATTTGAATTTAAAAACTTGTACATTTAACAGACTAAAATATCTATTACTCAATATAATAAACTCATTTATTGGTGTGGAAGTGTGAATTTCTTAGTCTATACTTCTGGAAGGTATTTGGAAGCGTTTTGATCATAAAAAATTCAGTGTGTTAGCTTAAGTACTTGAAAGAGTGACTCATCCAAAAGTCTATGCATGAAATTTAATAGCCTTTGAGCTGCATTGTGTGATAATGTTTGACTGTGGAACAATGAAAGCACTGTTCACATAAGTAAAGGCTTTTTGCTAGTGTGCCACATATTAGGAGCAGATCTGCACACTTAGTCAACCAAACAAGTGGTTTCACTGTAGTTAATCCTATCTTCTAAACTGGGGTCATCTCTAGTGATGGATATCCTATGCATGTATTTTCTTGGGTTAGTATGTGTATATTAATACTTACTTAAAGTTGATGTATTATCCACATTTAAGCCCTTTCCCTAGCATTATAGAAAATACCTTTGACTTATTGAACTCTGTTTATTTTAAATTAATTTTATTGTGGTATATTTGCACACAATAAAATGTATCTATTTCAGATGTAAGTTCAGTGTGATTTGCTAAATGTGTGTACTACCAAAGTCTACTCACAGAACATTTGCATTATCTTAACAAGTCAAATCGGAGTCAGTTACACCAACCTCAAGCTCAGGGAAACCACTGATCTGATCCTATCACCAAGGATTTTTTTTTTTTTTGCACAGTTCTTCTTCTTTTTTTCTGTATAAATAGAATCATATGGTATACACTACTTATGTAAGTGTTCTTTTGATCAATTAAATGTTTTAAGGAGTTCCATTTTTCTATATGTAGAAGAGTTTATATCTTTTTATTCCTGAGGAACATTATGCTAAATGAATATATAACAATCTGTTTATCCATTTATGTGGTGGATATTTGGGTAATGTGTAGGTTTTTGCTACCATAGCAATGTCCTACTGTGGCTTCAATTTACATTTTTATTATGATTAAAGTTGCTGAACATCACTTCATGTACTTCTTGACCATTTGTGTATATTCTTTCTTATAGTGTCAAAATTGTTTGCCCTTTTTTTTACTGAGTAGTTTGTTTTCTTATTGAGTTGTAAGTATTCTTTAAATATTCTTGATCAAGAACTTTATTGGATACATGTATTTTCTTCTAAGCCAAAGCTTATTTTTTAATTTTATGAATGATATCTTGGGGAAAAGAAGTTTTCAATTTATCCTCTTTTCTTATGAGATCTATGATTTTTGAGTTCTGTGCTATGGATTTGAATGGTGTCTCTTTTTCTGTCCTTTAACTTAATCATCCCTTCATCTAAAATGTGCTCATTTTAGACAGCATAAAATTGCTTCACTTATTTTTATTTGGTCTACAATCCGTGTCTTTTATTTAGAGTGCATAGTTAAACTATAGTTATGTTTAAATTATTGTACACATTTAAATTATATTTAATATAGCTCATTTTGAACCTGACATCTTGCTGGTTGTTTTCTATGTCTCATCTGTTCCTTTTTCTGCTTTTTTTGGCTTGTTGATTATTTCTCTTTAGTATTTACTTTACCTGCTATTAGTTATACAAATATTTCTTAGATGTTATTATAGATTTTACAATATACACCTTTAATTTATTACATTCTACCTTCAAATGATATTCTTATATATAAGCAGTTTATAACAATATACTTCCAATTTCCCCATCTCATGCATTATTGCTATCAAGCATTTAAATTCTTATTGTTATAAATCTTGTAATACATTATATTTTTACTTTAAACAATTATCTTTAAAATAATTTTTAATGAAAATAAAAAGTCTTTAAAAAGTGTGGGGCTTCTCATTGTACAGATGTAAGTCTTCTGATGTTGTGGGTCTCGCACCTGAAGAATTTCCTTTGCCTGCATTGTCCTCTCATTACTTATGCACCATAGTTGTGCTCTATTAGCCCTCTTATTTTGCTTTGCTTTGTAAGTTTATTTCACCTTTTATTTTTAATGATATTTGCTGGAAATAGTAGTCTAAACTATTTTCCTTTTAGCACTTTAAAAATTGATATTTCACTGGTATTCTGTGTTGCAATTTTTCTTTTTTTTTTTTTT
>PVJI01005780.1:0-92846 GCA_004026765.1 Micronycteris hirsuta | reverse complement strand
ACTCAAGGGAAGAATCCACCAAGAAGACATAAATATTGTAAATATATACGCACCCAACACAGGAGCACCCAAATACATAAAGAAAATCTTGGAGGACTTCAAGAAAGACATTGATAGCAACACAATTATAGTAGGGGACTTCAACACCCCACTGTCAAAAATGGACAGATCCTCCAAACAAAAGATCAGCAAAGACATTATGGCACTGAACAATGCCCTAGAAGAAATGGACTTAATTGATATATATAGGGCCCTTCACCCCAAAGAAACTAAATATACATTCTTTTCAAATGCACATGGAACATTTTCAAAAATAGACCATATGATAGGACACAAAACAAGCCTTAACAAATTCAATAAAATTGAAATCATACCAACTATTTTCTCTGACCACAAGGGACTGAAATTAGAAACCAACCCAAAGGAAAAAAACCCCAAAACACTCAAAATCATGGAGACTGAATAGCATGCTATTAAACAATGACTGGGTCAAGGATGAGATTAGGGAAGAAATCAAAAAGTTCCTTGAAACAAATGAAAATGAACTGACAACAACCCAAAACTTACAGGACATAGCGAAGGCAGTCCTGAGAGGGAAGTTCATAGCGATACAGGCCTACCTAAAAAAAACAGAAACAGTTTACACAAACAACCTAACCCTATGCCTACAAGAACTCGAGGAACAACAGCAAAGACAACCCAGAGCAAGTAGAAGGAAGAAAATAACCAAGATCAGATCAGAATTAAATGACTTAGAGACTAAAAGGACAATTCTAAGGATCAATGAATCCAGGAGCTGGTTCTTTGAAAAGATAAACAAAATTGACAAGCCTTTAAGCAGGCTCATTAAGAAAAAAGAGAAAGGACCCAAATAAACTCAATCAGAAATGAAAGAAGAGATATTACAACTGATGCCACAGAAATACAAAGAATTATAAGTCACTACTATGAAGAACTGTATGCTAAAAAATATGAAAACCTAGGAGAAATGGACAAATTTTCAGAAAAATACACTCTTCCAAAACTCAATAAGGAAGAAACAGAAAGCTTGAACCAACCAATAACAGAGGAAGAAATTAAAGCAGTAATCAAAAAACTTTCAACACACAAAAGCCCTGGACCAGATGGTTTCACAGGAGAATTCTACAGAGCATTTAGGGAGGAACTAACACCTATCCTTCACAGACTATTCCAAAAAATCCAAAAGGATGGAAGATTCCCAAACTCTTTATTATGCCAGCATCATCCTAATCCCAAAGCCAGAAAAAGACACAAGAAAGAAAGAAAACTTCAGGCCAATATCACTGATGAACATTGATGCTAAAATTCTCAACAAAATATTAGCAAACCGCATCCAGCAATACATTAAAAGGATCATTCACCATGACCAAGTAGGTTTCATCCCAGGGATGCAAGGATGGTACAACATTCGCAAAACAATAAACGTAATACATCACATAAACAAAAGCAAAGACAAAAATCACATGATCATATCAATAGATGCAGAAAAAACATTCGACAAGGTACAACATCCATTTATGATAAAAACACTTAGCAAAGTGGGAATAGAGGGAGCATTCCTCAACATAATAAAGGCCATATATGAGAAACCTACAGCCAACAGGAATGTGAGAAATCCCTATGAACAACAATATGCCAAGAAATTCAACAACCTGCACAATAGTACAAATTTCTAGAAACATATAATCTTTCAAAACTGAATTAAGAAGAAGAAATTCTGAACAGCCAAAAGCTAGTGAAATGGAAGCAGTAATCAAAAGAATCCTGCCACACAAAAGTCCTGGATCAGATGGTTTCATGGGTGAGTTTTACCAAACATTTAAGGAAGAACTAATTCCTATCCTTCTCAAACTATTCCAAAAAGTTCAAGATGAGGGAAGACTCCTGAACTCTTTTTACAAGGCCAGTATCATCCTAATTCCAAAGCCAGGTAAAGACACAACAAAGAAAGAAAACTACAGGCCAACATCCTTGATGAATACAGATACTAAAATCCTCAACAAAATATTGGCATTCTGGATTCAGAAATGCATTGAAAAGATCATATACCATGATCAAGTAGGATTCATCCCAGAAATGGAAGATCAATACACATAATATACCATATAAACAAAATGAAAGACAAAAATCACATGATCTTATCAATAGATGCAGAAAAAGCATTTGATAAAATCCAACACCCATTTATAATAAAAACACTTAGCAAAGTGGGAATACAGGGAGCATATCTCAACATAATAAAAACCATGTACAAGAAACCTATAGTTAACATCATAGTCAATGGGCAAAAACTAAAAGCTTTCCCCTTAAGATCAGGAACAAGACAAGGGTGTCTGCTTTTACCACTCTTATTCACCATAGTTCTAGCCACAGTAGTCAACAAGAAAAAGAAATAAAAGGCATCCCAATTGGAAAGGAGGAAGTAAAACTGTCATTATTCAAAGATGTCGTGAGAGTGTACATAAAAAGCCCTATAGTCTCCACCAAAAATCTACCTGACCTAATAAGTGAATTTGGCAAAAAAAGCAGGATACAATGTCAACATTCAGAAATTGATGGTATTTTTATATACCAAAAATGAAATATCAGAAATAGAAACTAGGGAAAAAATCCCATTTACTATAGCAATGAGAAAAATAAAGTACCTAGGAATAAATTTAACCAAGGAAATAAAAGACCTGTACTCAGAAAACTATACAACATGGAAGAAAGAAATTAAGGAACATATAAATAAATGGAAGCATATACCATGTTCATGGACTGGAAGAATTAACATCATTAAAATGTCCATACTACCCAAAGCAATCTATAGATTCAATGCAATTCACATTAAAATACCAATGACATATTTCACAGATCTAGAAAAAATATTTCAAAAATTTTTATGGAACAAAACAGACCCAGAACAGTATGGAATTTCCTTCAAAATCTAAAAATGGAACTGCCTTTCAATCCACCAATTCTGCTGCTAGGAATAAACCCTAAGAATCCCAAATCACCAATTCAAAAGAACTTACACACCCCAAAGTTCATAGCAGTGATATTTACAATAGCCAAGTGCTGGAAACAGCCTAAGTGCCCATCAGTAAATGACTGGATAAAAACTTGTGGTACATTTACCCAATGGAATACTACACAGCAGAAGAAGAAAAAAAAAAGGAACTCCTACATTTTGGGACAGCACAGATGGAACTGGAGACTATTATGCTAAGTGAAATAAGCCAGTAGATGAAAGACAAATACCATATGATTTCACCTATTAGAGGAATCTAATGAACAAAATTAACTAACGAACAAAATCGAATAGCAGGCATGGAAACATGGAACAAACTGAAAGTGACCAGAGGAGAGGGGATAATGGTGGAAAGAAGGGGAAGGGACCAAAGAACATATATGAATGACCCACGGACATGGACAAGAGTGTGGGAGTTGACGGTGGGAGCAAGTGATAGGATGGGCAGAGGAGGGCAACGGGGGAAAATTGGGACAACTGTAATAGAATAACAATAAAAAATTATTTTAAAAAAGGAACTTTATCTTTAATTGGTTTTTGAATAGAATTTTAATTATATAAGTTCACCAATAAAGTAAAACTAATTTGTCAATCTATAAATACTTTTTTCAAGAATTAGCCCCCTGTTTTACTCTCAAAATTTTACTAGGTCTCTCATCTGAGAGGGAAATTCATTTCACTGTGAGCCATTCCCTCCCATTCCGAGATAAAAGCTACAATTACTAGAAAATTCTTCCTGATACTTATTCAATATCAGCTTCCTGGTAAATGTTCCTTAGTTTAGTTCTGTCTTCTGCACCTACACAAAGTAAATTCCTGAACCTCTTTTATAGGAGAAATATTTATGAATATTATCTTCTGGTTCCTGTCCACCCAAGCAGATTTTGTAATGTTTACGGTTTCAGCATATCTACCTTTTCCTGCCTTTTTCTTGTAAGAATTTTTAGAATGTTCACACAAGTCATTTATCAAATAAACATTTGCTCCATAACAAAACAGATAGCAAGAGGTATTTATTTGTAAAACTTACCTATGTTTTCCTTAGTGTTGTTGTTTCCCTCATTTCTTCTCTCTAGTAATTATTTCTTGCAGACACAGTGAAAGAACTGAACTACAAAAAAAAAAAAAAAAAGAAATAAAAAATTAAAAAAATAGAAATATTCCCTGGCTGGTGTAGCTCAGTGGATTGAGCATGGGCTGGGAACCAGACGGTCCCGGTTCGATTCCCGGTCAGGGCACATGCCTGGGTTGTGGGCCAGGTCCCCAGTGAGGGCCATGTGAGAGGCAACCAGACATTGCTGTTTCTCCCTCTCTTTCTCCCTCCCTTCTCCTCTCTCTAAAAATAAATAAATAAAAATCTTTAAAAAAAATAGAAATATTCTTTCAGGAAAAAGAAATAATGGCAAGATACAGAGATGCAGATTTCAATACGCCAGATTTAGAAATTGACAGAGGGTTTTTTAAAGGGACATGGGCTTTTAGTTTAGATCCACCTCATAGGGTTTGTGAGGATTATACAAAATAGTATAAAGAAATAGACCAGATTGAAAGTATCATGAGCATTAGCCATTATTATAAGACCTTGTTATAACCTTCTAAAACCTTGTCTTATATACCACCTCCTGACCAAAAGATAAAAAGAAAAAAAAACAACCTTTTTTTGTTATTACTAATAAAAACTATTAGAAATACATGAGGAAATAGAAAAAAATAAGAAATCACACTGTAAACCCTCCAGCAATAAATTTGAAAACCAAGATTAAACATATCATACACTAAAACAAACAAACAAAAGAAAAACAGTTAACAAACTGACTCAGAGGAGGTAGAAAATCTGAATAGATCCTCAAACCCACCCACCCAGGGAGAAGGGGGGGTCACGGCTGTGCTGCACACCACACTTCAGGAAGGAGGCGGGGCATTAACTAAACTGGTAAAACGAATGGAAAGATTTTCACCCCAAAAAACAACAGGATGATTTTGAAGAAAGGCTCCATGAAACGCTTCTGAAAGGAGGAATTCCTGCATGCTCTTTAAGCCAATTAATTCCTAGCTGTAAACTAGTCTAGTGAAGCTTGAAACAGCATCTATAAATACTGATGCCAAAACCCTGAATATAGTGTTATAAAATTATTCCAGAAGTGCAATAAATATAAAAGCAAATAGGTCAATACTAAGACATTTATTAAAGTGGAAAATCACATGATCATATCAAGAGATGCAAAGATACTTGATAAAATTCAACCGTGTTCCTGATAAAAATCTTTTAGAAAATAGGAATTTAAAAACATTTCCATAATGTGATTTTTAAAAAGTATTTATCGTAAACTAGTTGTAATTATAATTTCAATCATTGGAACACACAGTCTCCTAAAGTCAGGAACAACACAAGGATGCCCTCTTGTTATTTAAAATGATTATCTTTTTGCCCAGACAAAACACACCTTGAATATTGGGACAATAATGAATTCATACTTATATGGCCACTTTCAAAGTACCACATAAATGGCATTCTTATACCCCAGAATCTTTTAGTGAAAGAAAACCTCTTTCCAATGGGGAGGTAATTGTCCATTTACAATGATGATTTTTATATTGATTTGTCTGAAGTCAACTACATCTTTTTTTCTTTTTCCTTTAGTTCCCTCTCCTTTTCCCTACTCCTGGGAAAATTAGATTAGCTGATAATTTAAAAAATTGTTTTGTATTCATTTATACACTCTGGAATTATCTACTCCAGATAGTCAAGAATTTTAAAAAGAAAAGAGAAAATGTTAACTGGTTCTTTTGCATGTTTTCCCCAGCTAAAATAGTAACTTAGAAAAAAGGTTTAACTGTAAATTTGGCTAATCATGTTGAATTCCACCTAAGAAAAGCTAGACACTCAGAGCTTTTAGAATTACATCAAGAGTCTTAAAATATGCCTGATAAATATAAAAGCCTTTGAACAAATAAGAGTGATTTAGTTTTAGCTTAAAAATAACTCCAAGTCTTCTCCCTGGTTTTATCACTATGTAAAAAATAATGTTTCCATAATATTTTAATTAGCATGAGATTCGTGTTTAATTTGTAATGATTTCTATTTTTAAAATTTCCTTCATTAGTTTCATGGATATCAGAAGTTATAATTTTTCCAGAAATTGTTTAAATGCAAAAATATAAACATATTTTTCATAAATGAAATTGAATTGACTTATTGTTTAATGAGTTTTATCTTGTTAACTTTCTAATGCTAGAAATCACAGGATGTTCTGATTTAAATTGTTCTTCCAGGCTTTTAGTGACTTTAAATTTTTAGACTAATGTCATATTGTATTATTTAATAAATAATGTGTAGATACCTAGATAATTTCTCAGTAAGAAAAATATAACACTTTGGTCTTTAAACAGTTTTAAAATTCCCTTATTTACTTGTATATAGAGAATAACTACAGATTAAAGAGATGTGCAAATGTCTTTAAATGATCTTAAATACATTGAGCTTATCATCTTAACATTTATTGAGGTAAAATAAAATATGTGCTCAGAAAAAAATTAGCTATTCAGATCTTGGTTTCCCATCTTCTAGTTTACTCTTGTATCTGAAAAATAAAGTTGGTTAATTTTGTTAAAATGGTAATAGAATTGACTCTGAAGAAATTATAATATGTATTCAAGACAATATGGTTTGTTTTGTTTAAAGTATTTTATAGATGTATATATTTATTTACTCATATGTACTTATATAAGCATATAAATTTTATATGTAAATCTATAAATAAGCATTCAAGAACATATTTACATACAGGGCCTGGCAGAAGTAACACCATTGAGTGTGGTTGGTGGGGTACGTGAATGTCTCACTTGAGATGGACAGCAACATAAATATTTCACCTAAAACGTCGTATAGTGTGCTTGAGTGTGATATTGTTATGTTACAGAATTACACGCTTATGATTTTGTAATAAAAGGTTTTTATGTAATAAAACAGGGGCATTATTTGTGCCAGACACTGTATTTTAATCTCCACATTAGTCTCTTACTTACACAGTAAAATGCATTTTTCTTGTGTGCACATTTCTAAGTTTTAACAAATGCGCAGGTTCTTAGAAGCTCCACACAAACAGGATAGAGAACAGTTTCAAAACTCTCCCAAAATTCCCTCTTACTGCCCAGAAAGTAGTCGCTCTTTCTCACACCTAAACCGGGTAACTACTGCTCTTCTGTCCATATAGTTTTGCCTTTTTCAGAATGTCATAAAAATTTGACCTTTTAAGATTGACTTCTTTAGCTTTAGCATAAAACAGCTGAGATACAATCGCACCATTGTGTGTACTGATAGTTCATTACTTTAGTATTACATGGTTTGTTTATTCATTCACCCAATGAAGAACATTTAGTTTGTTTCTTGTTATAGGCAGTTATGAATATTTGTGTCCATACTTGTGTGTGAACATAAGTTTTTATTTCTATAAAATAAGCCCCTAGGAGCCAGATGTGATAGGTGTTATAAGAAACTGCCCAGAAACCAAATCCTACAGATAACAATGAATTCATGGGCTGTGAACCTTATCTATACAGAAGAATCTCATTTCCTAGAATTTCCAATATTTTTTCAGTATACTGTCATGATCTGGTGGATTAAAATTTTTTCATTGTACTATAACACACATATAAAAAAGTGCACAAATCATAAGTGCTCAACTCAAAGAATGTTCACAAATGAACAAAAGTGTAATCAGAACCCAAACGGTGAAATAGACTACAACCAGCACCCCAGAAGGTCTCCCTCCATCCTTCCTCACAACAAAGGGAACCACTAAGTTAACTTTCACTGGTGAACTGTTTAAAAACCTCTGACAGAGAAACTGTAGTCATGGGTAAAAACAGTGATAGGTTCATAGAAAACTAAAAGAAAATTAAAACAAAAATACGACATTTATCTCTAGGGGAAAAATGTACTAGAAATAAAATATAATCATATTATACCATTTGGTTAAACTGTGAGGATTATTTATACAGTTGTTATAATATAATCATTGACTACTAATTTACCCAAAAATTGTTAACTCCTGAGGTCTCCGATGGGGCCCATTCAGTAGCAATCATTTTCTCAACCTGAGGCCTGTATAAACTGAGAAAAAAAAGAGTGTCAGAGAAAAGTTAAAATGTCACCTTTAAGTTAAGATAGAGGCCAAGCTGCGGGTGTAGCAGCAAGTCTCTTTGCAAAGCAGAGCGGTCAATACAGAGCCAAGCTTGGGAGAAGCACTCGGTTGTAGGCAGTGCTGGGCCAAGGCAGGCGTTCTCGCGTGAGTCACTGGTGTTGCCCATTCAGCCACCAGGAGCTCCTTCCAGCCAGCATGTGCCTGTTTTCCATATAACACCACTAGATTTTCAAAGTTGTCTCTGGAAAGTAGTTTAGTTTAATAAGGAGGCAAGTTCATCTCTTAATTCTCTTGGTAAGACGAAAACCACTCTAGGCAGTTTTTATATAGGAGTATGTTTTAATAAGATATAGCTAGTGCTATAAAAAATAAACTCCTAAATGCGTAATGACTCAAACACAATATAACTTGATTTCATGTTCATGTAACAGGCCAAATCATATGTTCCTCATCAGCAGAGGCAGCTTTGACATTTTCCACACATGGCTTCCAAGGTTGCACTAGTCATCTCAGCATAGAGAAACATGTGAGGGAGGTTTTTGTGGGCCGGGCCTGGAAGGGTCACTCATCATTTCCACTCACATTCAGCAGGCTGGAGAACTAACTGCAAAGGAAGCCGGGAAATGTAGTCTAGCTAACAGCGCAGAAAGAAGAGGAGAATGAATTTTGGTGAACAGCCACTGGATACGTGGTGCAGTTGGGCAGAACTTTGCCCCTTTGCCTCCTGTGCCTGATACATACTAGACAAAACAAACAAACAAACAAAAAAACCCTGCTAAAGTTTTTCAGAATAGTCATTTCATTTTGCATCACCACCAAATACAATGTTAGTTTTGAGTGGTTGTTTTTTTCAGATGCCCACTATTATATTGCACAAGTTCCCTACTCCTTCTACTTTGTGAAGCGATTTAATCACAGATGGAAAATGCATTTCATTAAATGACTTCTCTGCATCTATTGATATGATATAATATTAATAGATGCAATATCAATGGTGAATTGCCTCTTTGGTCATGATCCATCATTCTTTTCATAGTATGCTGGATCCAATGTGTGACTTTGTGTTGAGGATTTTGCAGTTGAGTTTATGAGAGATATCGGTCGATAGCTTTGTTTTCTTGTATTGGTTTTATCTGGTTTTGGTCTCATGGTAATGCTGGCTACATAAAATGAATCAGGAAATGATCCATCTGTTTTGTGGGAGAGATTGTGTACAAAATTAGTGTTATTTCTTCCAAAAAATGTTTGGTATGATACACCAATGAAATCATCAGGACCTGGAGTTTTCTGGGATATTTTTAACTATGAATTCAATTCTTTAAACAGATACAGAACTCTTCAGTTTCTCTATTTCTCCTTCTTATGTTTTTTTTTTTAAAAAAGTCAGTCCATTTCATCTAAACTGGCAAATTTACATGCATAGAATTGTTCAAAGCAATCGTTTATTATCCTTTTAATGTCTGTGAGAGTATGTAGTCCTGTCAACACCTTAGTTAGGGAACCACTTCTGTTAGGGAATCAATTTCTGTTGTTTTAAGCCACCAGCTTTGCAGTAACTGGCTACAGCAGTCCTAGGAATCCGATCCAACCAGATCTTTACCATTTCAGTTGCTCTTCCTTAATTTGTAAAGTTCCAAACTTCAGTGTTATCATTTCTCTCCTGCCTGAGAAGCTATTAGCATTTCTTTTCGGCAGCGTCAAATTCTCTCTGTTTTCCTTCACCTGAGAATGTGTTTATTTTCCTTCATTCCTAAAGGATATTTTCACTGGCTATAGAATTTTGGGTTGACATTTCTTTTCTTACAACACTTACAAAGATGTTGTTCCACTATTTTCTGATCTCCTAGTTATTGATGAGAAATCTTCAGTCATTAGAATTGTTGGCACTTTTCAATGCCTGTTTTCAAGAATTTTCTTTTGATTTTCAGAAGTCTGATTATTTTGTGTTTGGAAGATTTTTCCTCCGTTTATCCTGTTTGGAATTTGTTATGCTTGTTGGATGTTCTTTTACTTTCCCTCACCAAACTCGTGAATTTTTTTGCTCAGTAATAAAGTTTCCTTCTTATCACTAAGATACTTCCCTGGATTTTTGGCACTCTCCTCATTTGTTTTAACAAGAGGTTTCTTATTTTTGAGAAAAAATGTTACTAATAATCACTTTTACTTATTGTGTGTTTTCAAAATATTGCTGAAAACTAAGTTAATTATATTAAGTTTAATCTAAAATATTAAACAAAGTATTGAACAAAATACCTCAATAACTACACATTTTTCTATTAAACATAGTAATATTCATGTATATAGAGTGACATAATTGTCTAAAAAAGACTAATTTTGTAGCTTACTCAATTTTGATACCTATGTTAATTGGGGGTAACCACAGTACATTTTATGGCACAAACCAAAGGCCCTGGAGGTTTGTCAGCGTTCTCTCGGTTCATAATGTGTCCTTCCTCCCAGGGTAAGGCTATACGCTTACACATTTATTGTTTTACACCTCAGGAGAGGATTTTACTTTCTTCCATTCTGCTAATTCTCCAGGAGATTTCATCTTAGGGAGAGACATCGCAGAAAAACTGTCCTTGAGGCTTGGTGAAGAGAACTCCACTAAGTCCCATTAATAATTAATACAAGAGAAAATCTATAGGGTGCGCACACTTAGATCTACCTCTCTCAGCTAAAGAGATGGAATTCACCCCTAAAACAGTGCAAAACTGTCCCAGCAAGACTTCAAGCCTAGAATCTTCAGGAGTCCCCCAGAAGTACATGATTTCAGCGGTGGAGGCAGCTTGTAACAAAGACCTTCAGATCAAGGAGGCAACTCTAAGTGGTAGACAGCTTCTATTTAAGTCTGATGGACAAGATCCAGATGACAAGAATCACTGGTTCTGAGGCTTTAATTTGTATTATTTTGTCCTCTCTTTCCCTAGATATTTTCTCCCCTCTTTTCCAGTTTAAGATTCCTGAGTGTTAACAGATACTTATTACTTATTAACTATGATATCTGTAAAGTTTCGATACTTAATAATTTTTTGCATACATACATACTTGCTGGCATGATTCCAATACCTGTCTATAATTTGACTGTGATTTGGTTAAAGCATAAAATCAAACTGGCTGTTGGGTCTGTACTCATTTTATTTGGGGTGCTACCTAACCTCATTTGGTGTCATTCCTTGTTATAAATCAGATAAAACAATTCCTTGTTAATCCCTGTTGATTGGATTCAACCACCAAGCAGCTTGTTTAGATGGCAAATACCACAGGAGACTAGAAATCTAAAGTCTCTACTATGTCAAACCTAGACAGGAGTGCCCTCTTTTCTGTAGAAAAAATACATATACAGAGGAGCTAGTTTTTGCAATCAAGCTTCCACAAATATAAAGCAAAAAAAAAAAGCTAGGGAACAGATGGGGTATACTGAAAAAGTGCGTCACTTTTCTAGACCTTGCAAGAAGGGTGCATTAGTTAACTAAACCCTCACCCCTGTCCAATTTGCAGATTGCAGTCAATGGCCTTCTGTGCTCAAAGCCAATACTAGTTGTTAGGGGCCACCCAATGATCTGCTTTTAGTGAAAATACTCATATGTGGATGTCAGATAGAATTGGCCTGTCAGCAGGCAATGGAATTCGTGCCAGGTCTATTCTGTTTAACATCTATATATAAATATTTGAAGCACAAAAGATTGTTGGCTGCATTCTGAAATCTGTAAACTAGACAGGCATCGCTAATGTCAGTAAATTAATGACTGCCCTCTCAGGATAGTTCTGAATATTACCTTGGGTCTATTCTGACCCATCAATTTCCATTTTAAGAAAAATAGACATTTAGATCATTTAATCCAAAAAGGGGAAAAAATGAGCTTCAGTTTACACTTGAAAATAACCACTGGGCCCTGGCCAAGTGGCTTAGTTTATTAGAGCATTGTTCCAATATGCCAAGGTTACAGGTTCGATCCCTGGTCAGGGCACATACAAGAAGCAACAAATGAATGCATAAATAATTAGAACAACAAATCAATGTTTCTCTCTCTCTCTCCCCGTCTCTCCCTACCTCTCCCCCTCTGCCTTCTCTCTATCTCTTTCTAAAATTAATAAAATAACCACTGGGAAAAATTAAAATAAATAAGTTTAAAACAACCACTGAAAACCTGGCTTGTATGGCACAGTTGGTTGGAGAGTCATCCTGTAACCTAAAGGCAGAGGGGCCCAGTCAGGCACACACGTAGTTTGCGGGTTCGATCCCAATCCCCCATCCCAGTTCAGGTGCTGTGATCCCCAGTCCAAGCACACATGGGAGGCAGCCCACTGGTGCTTCTGTCTCGCAGCAATGCTTCTCTCTCTCCCTCTCTCTCTTTGAAAACAATGAAAAGAAAAAATGTTCTCAGATAAGGATAAAAAATTTTAAAAAATAATAATATAACCACTGAAGGAATATTTTAGACTGCTTCCTTCTTCATTTCATACGTTACATGAGGCTATAGCAGGAGAACTCCTCCCCTAAGAGGTCCGTAAGTTGGGCAGGTAATGGTTCAAAATCAAGGACTCTCAAGGTGGAACATGTGCTGAGTTAGAATGTAGGAACAGAATGTTGTCTGTACATTGCCACGGACCTCTTTTGGATCTCTATTATTACTTAAATTATCTGGGAAGTGAACATAAAAATCATAAAATTACGTAATTTGGCTAATATTCCCATATCTGGTTGTGCGGCCTTTGCAGAACAGGAGTGGTAATCGTTCTCCAAGTTTAATTTGGTCATTTTTTGGCTCCTGCTTTAGAGGGTATTATAAGCTCATCTCATAACTGTTCTCTTGGTAATTGCCCACACTTCAAGTCTCAAATATGTGCTCTCCAGAATCTTAAATTCTTCTGTGCACTGTTCCATTAAATTATCGTGATCATCCAACAAAATGAACAAGAAAACCTGTCATCAACAGAGCAACTTTTCACACGACCACAGCACATCGGTGATATAGACCTCGGTCAGGACGATAGTGTTCTATCCGGCAGCCTCGGCTCGAGAAAAACCAAAAGGAATCCTGACAACTGAAAGCATCACACTTCCCCGTCTCTGTGTGAAACCCAGGCATACTTTACCATCCCTGTGTTAAAAATATGGGGGCAGAGTGAAAATAACTACTTGCTTGCTCCAGGGATTACTTGCTCTCAAAATAAGCCTATAAATCAACTTAACAACGGACTTACCAAAACTAGCAATTTATTTATCAAGACTCTCTCCAAGATCCTCATTTTGCTGTGCTCACCAATCCAGTTACTCTTCCCACTCCTGATGAAGTTACCCATCTTGCAGGACTCAGCTTGAAATCTCCCAAATTAGTTGATTCTAAAACCCTACAAGTACTCTTCCGCAATTTTCCCATTTTGAGAAGCTACTGATATTTCTTTTCGAGCTAGTCCAAACACCTGACGGTGTCTTTCTCTTCTAAGAGTCACCCCCCAGCTTTGTTAAAGCAAGTGTTCCCTGGTCCTAAATTTTTCTGTGTTTTGGTTTCTTGTCTTCCCCATCAACTTTCCACGACACAGTGTGGGAAAGCACAAAATGTCCAGCTGGTTAGTGTCCTTTCTTATGTATTTACAAACTCTTCTGGAGCTTGAGCTGCCCGCACTTGCTCAATTGAGTCAAAATTTATCTCCAGGAAGTTCATAATAAGGGGCATGTGCACATGATAACACCTCCTTCCCTGTAAGACTACTTCACAGCCTCCGGTCAGGGCCTGAGTCTTTGGAGCCACTGAGCTAATTAGAACCAATTAACTACAAACATTATTATCAACTGCAATAAAACATTCTCGTGTCTCTTAAAAATGTGATGAACTGCCACGGGCAGGGTGGCTCGGTTGGTTGGAGCATCACTCCGTACACCGAAAGGTTGTGTTTCAGTTCCAGTCAGAGCACATACCTGAGCCGCCCAGTCGGAAGAGACCATTCAGTGCCCAGCTCCTTTCTTCTAGGCTTGCAGGAGGAGCAGGAGGGGAGGGAGAGGTGTGGGGGGGTGGTGGTCTCTGCTCTTTTTGAGGGTTCCTTTTAAGCCCAGTTTGCTATGTAAGTCAAGGTCTATTATTTTTGATGATCTACTTCCAAGCACAGTCATATATTTTTAAAAATTTTTAATTCTCACTCGAAGATATGTTTATTGATTTTTTTTTTTTTTTTGGAAAGAGAGAGAAAGAGAAAGGGAGAGAAAGTGAAACGTCGATGTGAGAAATAAACACTGATCAGCTGCCTCACCCCCATACACACCCCAACCAGGGACTGAACCTGCAACCTTTTGCTGTACGGGACACGCCCCAACCAACTGAGCCACTGAGCCAGGGCCACAGATTTGACTTTTAATGAGCAAAAAGTGGCTTTCTTTTGGTGGGAAAAGCAACTCAGAACAATTTGCGAGGTCCTTCTGTTAGGGTAACAGTTTTCCCTGAGAAGCAACTGACATATGAGCTCTTCGATTGACACTATTAAACTTATGCTCTTTCCTCATAATATTTAGCACAATTTTAATTATTTGGGTGACTAGTCAATGCATCATTACCCACTAGAATATATTTTTTCCAATGTCAGGAACCATATTTTATTTACATAGAATATGCTTCCTTGTTAGATAATTAGTGCTCTTGGCATATAATTGTCTCATAGTAGGTTCTCGTTAGGACGGGAAATTCAGATCAGCCACAGCCAAGACGCTTGTGAGGTAAGCAAGCAAAATACAACCAGAGAAACAAAATAGAACCAGAGACATTGAAGTTTAGAACATTCTGGCAGTAACCAGAGGGGAGGGGGAAGGGGAGAAGGGGGACAAGGGTATTCAGGAACTGCAATGAAGGACACATGGACAAAACCAAGGGGGAGGGGAGAAGCAAGGGAGGGAGGTGGGTTTGCCTGGGGTGGGGTGGGGGGAGGGTAAATGCGGACAACTGTAATTGAACAACAATAAAATAATTTAAAAAAAACATAAATGTGTGAATAAAAGAAATTGCTCAAGTAGGAAGGAAACCAGTCATCTGCAGGCAATACTTGCTAAAAATGCTTGTTTTCACAGGTATACCATGCAATGAGAAAAATAAATAGAATAAAGTAATTTCATAACATTACATAGTTTACACTATATTTTATTTTACTCTTTTGGTTTTTAAAAGCCCTCCACTGCCTTTTATGAAATGGTGGCATTAATATTTGACAGTTTTCTGTGTTTGTGATTTTTAAATTGATATTACTTGGAAAATTAAAATCAGCAACATTATCTCAGTCATCCAGCTTGATGTTATTTTAATCATTTTCTTCTTTGTGAACTCTGGAAGTTTGGGAACTACTCACTTAGGTATGTCAAAGTTAAAATTGTGACTCTCATACAAATATATAGTGTATAGATGTCAAAGATTTTCAAAACTCCTCAACAAGTGAATTAGCAGGATGGTAATGTTACAAGGAAGAATATGAGAAATTAAAAGAGAGTTACCAAAAGAAGGAAAGCTGAAATAAGATTGTTAGTTTACATACGGGGTAATGAAAACTGTAACCTTTAGGGATTATCTTTTCTCTAGGACAAAAACCATTTGAATCGCTATGAGAAAAAAAGTTATTTGTACCTTATCAAGTTAACATGTAACTGTATACAGTTTAGGCCTTGGTCAATAGTAAATAATAAGTCAAAATTATCTTTCCTTGGAGTGGCAGAAGACTCAGACCAGTTTTTTAGACAGTTTCTAATATGAGTTTGGAAGGTCACACAGTAATTTTTCTGCATTATTTCCAAGTTTTGGATAATTTTATTAAGAGGAACCTGCCTCTATTATTTGGATGGAAGTTACATATATATAAAATGTGTATTTATAGATTTATAGAGATGACACTGGAAGGAGATAAACCCAAAAATGAGTAGTTGTTATGACTTGGAAATAGTATTATGAGTGTATTGGTTTGAGAGGGCTGCCATAACAAAGTTCTCACAAATGGAACGGCTTAAACAACAAATGTATTGTCTCGCAGTTAGGGAGGTGGAAGTCCGTGATCAAGGTGAAAGCAGGGCCATGCCCCCTCTGAAGCCCCCAGGGAAGCTGTTCCTTGCTTCTTCCTAGCTTCTGTGGTTACCACAGTCCTTGGCGTCCCTTGCCCTATAGCTTCGTAGTAGGCAGTTAGACATGAGCTGAGTAGGAATGATAGGCCAGGTACTAAAAGTCACCAGAAGGAAAGCCCTGGGTGCCTAGCAAGGGACAAATGTAGGGTGAGACCTTGCCCACAGGGTAAGACTCCTCTATCACATGGCTGGTCATGCAATTTAGACCCCTGGCTTTTCATATCACTTGCCATGTGGTAGACCCCCTTAGAGAAGGAACAAGAGTGCTGAAAAACAGCCTCATACAAGCACTTACATGACCACTCTCGTAAGCATCAAGCCCTAGAGATAACATCTAGGCCTTGGTCGTGTTTCAGCTCCAGACCCAGAAAAGCAACAAGGCCAGGCAGGGCAACGCCATAGCTGACATCAGTACCAGCTGTGATGACTAATGACCCCCACCCTGCCCCAGCCCTGGCACTGACAGATTAGTGGAGACCAAAACCCTGAAAGGACACACCTGGAAAGCTGATGCATATTCTACTGAATCCTCCCCAATAGGATGGAGAACACAACTCATCTCTCTCTCTCTCTCTCTCTCTCTCTCTCTCTCTCCCCCCACCCTCTTTGTTCCCCAGCATGCTCTCTCTGGAACACACCTGAGACTTTCCCTCTTCTCCTTCCCTCCAGGTACACATATCCTTATTTTCTTTCTCCTAAGTTTCAAGAGCTCTTCTTTTGCCTCTGTAATTTGTTCCCTGAGCCCAACACACCCAGCTGGCTCACTTCTTCTATCTCTATGACTTCTACTTCCATAAACTTTAGCTTGTATTTGAGTCTCTGAATTCTTTCTATGCCGGAACTCCAGGACTGAAGCTTGTTAACCGAGGTGCGGAAACATTCTGGTTGGCATTCTGCTGTCAACAGCTTTATCACTGCAATTTCTCCCTCCATCTTCATATGGCTGCCTTTGATTATCTTTTTTACTTTTTTGAAAGTTTTTTCTTAGTGGTTGTTCTAGGGCTTTTCATATATATCTTAAATTCTGATAAGTTCATATTTTATCTAATTAGTATTATTAGATTTATAGTAATTTAATTGCTATGATCATTGTGTATATTACATGTGTTCTGAATCCAACATTACATTGTCATAAATATAATTTATATAATTGTATGTCTATTAAAAATCTAATTGTATATCTATTAAAAAATATAGGCAAGCATATATTTATGGAATTTATTATATTAACCTTCTTGTTTACCATTTCTGGCTCTCTTCATTTGTTCCTGTGGATTCGAGTTACCATCCGGTGTCTTGCTTTCACTCCAGTGCAGCCTTGCGCCCACCTACCTTCTTGGTGCTATATGTTTATTGGCAAATATATCGCACTTCTCTGTGTTGTAGGCTCAACAAAGAATTATGTACATATATTCTTTTATAATTGCTTTTAAGTCAACTGAGAAGATGGGAGAAGAATTATGCTTTTATACTGTCTTATAATTGCATCATTACCTTTTCCAGTGCTCCTTGCTTTTTCATATGAATTCAGATTACTACCTTGGGTAACAGGCAGTTTCTGTTGCCTGCTTTGTCTTCCTTTGCACAGGTTATACTTTCTTATTCCTTGAACGTCTCATATTTTTTATTGAAACTGGTTGTTTTAGGTAATATGTTGTAGCAACACCGGATATTGATTCCCCACCCTCTCACTGGAGCTTGTTTTATTATTGTTGTCTTTGCTGTGTGCTTCTTTATTTGTTCAATGACTGGGACAGAGACTGTTAGTGAATCGATTTCCCCTGCCGTGGGAAACCTCTGATACCGCTCCTTGGAGGGAGCAGCTTTGGGCACACACACAGTCACCCTGAGATGATGGCAATGTTAGCAGAGCTTCCTTGACTTTCTCTGTCTCTGATCTCTCGGTTAAGAGCCTCTCTCCTTTGGCATCACACCAAGTTTGGAGACTCCATTAATTGCTGACTGATTGCTTCATTACTTACTGACTGATTGTGCTATTGTTTTTAATAATGCCCCAGGGCATACATTGTTCTGCAGTCTAATCTAAGCGAATGTCGGCCCTTTCAGGAACACTTGTGGAGGGCAGTTTTTGAGGTTTGTTCTGGCCCCAGGAGGGCTCTTCTCAATCCCTTCTACCTCTGATTCCCTCTAGTGAGCTAGCTGGACTCTGGTTTTGGCTGTTGCTGTTAAAGATGTACCAACCACCTCTTAATTGTTTAACACAAAAATCTCCTTGGTTTTCCAGAGCACCCTTAGGCTTGAACTTCCCCACACTGTGTTTCAAATAAAATCACTTCCTTTTTAAAGAAAGCTTTGTAGATGTCTGTTCTTACGGATTGCCTCTCTCCTTGGGGAAAACCAAATCTCTGCGCCAATGCTCTGGGCCCTAGGCAGGAGTTCCAGACTCTGGTCTTCTCAGTTTACCTCTCTTGGAATAAAATTCTACCTGAGTGGTGAGTTGGAATGAGAGTAATCCAGGCCCCAGGATTCTCGGCCTGCCATGTCTTGGTAGAACATCCTTCCTAGGAGTGGAGACTGGATTTAAAAATGGTACTCCTGACCTCTCAGCCACACTCCAGAAATTTAGTCCCTGCAACTCAGAGTAAGAGGGTATGAGAAATTCTGACAGACTGTCCTTCCCTGTGAGATACTGTATCCCTTGACTGGGACTTTAGGAAAGAGGGACTCCCCTCTTCTTGGCCATACCCACATGGCGTGGAGTTTCAATCAAAGTGTGCCAGTGGGTGGGAGTGAAAGAATGGATCATGGATCAAGTGCCTCAAGCCTTGTTATTCTTAATGAGTTGTAGTAGATTTTCTTTTTTCTTTTTTCTTTTCTTTTCTTTATTTATTTTTAGAGAGAGGGAAGGAAGGGAAAGAGGGAGAGAAACATCAATGTGTGGTTGCCTCTGGTGTGCTCCCTACTGATGACCTGGCCCACAACCCAGGCATGTGCCCTGACTGGGAATTGAACCAGTGGCCCTTGGGTTGCAGGCCGGCACTCAATCCACTGAGCCACACCATCCAGGGCTAGGTTTTCTTGAATAAATATTTCTTCATTTGTTGCATGGCCTCAGCACAAGTATCACATACTTGAATTTTTTTTTAAATTTTTTTACCAGTTTATGCTTGTTTTGCTGGGGAGCAAATCCTTTGAACTCTTCATTGTTGCTGTTCCTGATATTTGTTTTTCATAATTCCAATTTGTTTTCAATTGTAAACCTGAACTCCCACATGGTAGTCATTAATATGGGGAAAAATAAATGTTTTGCTAATGTCAAGTTTTTTTGACATTTTGTATTAGAAATATTTAAAGAGTGAAGAAGATGACATTTCAGACTTACTTTTTTTTCTCATTTCATATGGGAGAATGCCAGTATTTAGTAGAAATATGTTTAGAAAAAAGTTGTTTCAGAAGATTCTATATGTTTATAGTATCGCAAAAATGTTTGAAAAATCCATGTTTAAAACAAAAAAACAGACATCGGTCAGAAGGAAATTGAAAGTGAATATTAATGAGATCTAGGTACAAAACCACTTGCCTCTGTGAGTCAATCCAACCACAAAAGCTGATCCAATGATAATCTCTCTCTCAACATTCTTTAGTATTACAGACAAGTCAGTTCACTAAGAATCCACATCAGAGTAGAAGGTCGTGGTTTAAAACACGTAAATTGTCCATGCCGCTCATCAATTCATTTAATGCATCAGAAGTGGTTTTATTTCATAAAACAAAAAAGTTTCATGTTAGAGATTTGTTCTTAGATGTGAGAGTAGAAAAGTACTTTAGCATGCTTTCCTATTTATGTTTTCATTTATTTGTATTCCCTGTGATGTGCCAAGTGATTGCCAGTTTATAAAATGTGGCACCTATACATATGCTTTAATTACTCATTCAGTTCAATCATTTAGTCAACAAATATGTATTGAGTAAATATTAAGCCATGCTGTTCTAAACTCTGAGGATATGGCAACGTATAAGACAAGTTCCCTTTTCTCCTGAGTTTATGTTCTAACTATTGTCCTAAAATAAATACTATATAAATGTGGAAATATGTATTGTATTGGATGATAATGTACACTACTCAGATGCTCTTATCAGAGCCAAGGCACTGAAGTGTTAGCTGCTGATATCTTATAGTCACATGTCTTCCCTGAAATTGCTCTCTATCAAAGGGACCCATCTCATCCAAAGTTACAGTCACTGCTCTAGGGTAGCCTACATCCAGTGTCTGGTTAATACAAGGTATAAGAGCTCTTGCGTCAACTTGTGGATAACTCTGAAGAGCTGTCTCAGCTCCAGTGATCCCCGAAGGGTCATCATCTGAAACTTCTGCTATAACTTCATCACAGTAGAATTTCTCTCTCTGTCTAGTTCTGCTTCCTGTACTTCCTTACAGGTATTGTTCCTGAGGGAAGTCACAATAAACATCCTACACACAAATCTTCATCTCAGATCTGTTTCCAGGAAATTCAACCTAAGTTGGTGGGCGCCAGAAATGGTCCTAAGAAGGAGACTCGAAGTGCAACCTTTGACCTAGATCACCCACGGAAAGGTGGAGAAAAGCTAAGGTCAGCCAAATAACATAATTACAAGAGTAGTGAACCTTCAGAGAAGTTGAACTCTACCCCTAGCAGCAATGCTATACCAGAGAAAAGGCTTTAGTTAAAAATTGGGATCCTAGGACCAAGGATGAGGATACCTGGGTCTATACAGTTAAGAACCTTAAAACCCAAATCTAGATGAGTCCTGTGGGCCAGTCGGTATTTCACCTCTTCCTGTTAAAGGCTGCCTTGCCTCCTGGCTTAGAAATGATGGAGAGATGTATTTTTGAAAGACAAACTTCTCAGGATCTATCCCTACCTATAAAACAACTCTAGCAAAAAAACCTAGTTAAGGTCAAATCTCAGCATAACTCCTACTGGAGAAACTGTTGGGCCCTGCTAAGAGACAGAAAGGGACTAAATGCTGAAAGAGTGCAAGGCAACCCAGCAGGATCTGGTAGGAGCCAGAAGAGTATGTAAGGCATAAGGAAATGAGGCTTCTGAATATATATATATAAAGATAGATAGATAAGGGAGAATTTATTGGTACAAGAGGACTCTCCTGCAATACTGAATTTAACA
Source organism: Micronycteris hirsuta (assembly GCA_004026765.1). Classification (NCBI taxonomy): domain Eukaryota; kingdom Metazoa; phylum Chordata; class Mammalia; order Chiroptera; family Phyllostomidae; genus Micronycteris; species Micronycteris hirsuta. The sequence goes on along the minus strand of PVJI01005780.1, from coordinate 71,447 downwards.
CACTAGCAAAGATCATAGACAGTGTTACTAACCTTTGCTGGGGAGGTTTTTGGCAGCTGGAAGAAAGTTATGGCCCATACATGTATGCATGATGTATACATGCTAGATCTGTTGGGGCAGACAGTGGAGGAATAAATAGAAAGGCTCAGAGAACAGAGCATGCAAGAATAGATATACTTCTTAGGGCCAGCAACTCTATTCTAGGGAAGGACCCAGAAAATACCCCATTTAAAAAAAAAATGAAAAATAAAAATAAGAAATGTGCTGTTGAGAAGGGCATCGGCACCTCTGAAAGCTCAGTCTCCTCAGGCCATGACTAACAGGAGGAGGTGGCTATGACACCATTAGTGTCAGTGCTGATGACAGGGCCATGGAATAGATCTGGAGTGGCACGTGCCAGATGGTGGCATTTTACCAACAGAAGCAAGGCGGGAACAACTGCCATAATGAACAGCAAGTTTAGAATAACAACCAGGAGGGCCTGAGTTGTAAGGTTCTATGGAGATGGCTTATAAAACATTTTATTCACAGATATAAGATAAATGGACAACCAACAAGAACATTGCTAAATATTTAGAATCAAAAGTGGTTAGCCTTAGCTGGCATAGCTCAGTGGATTGAGCATGGGCCTGTGAACCAAAGGGTCGCAGTTCGATTCCCAGTCAGGGCACATGCCTGAGTTGCAGGGCAGTTCCCAGCAGGGGGCGCACGAGAGGCAACCACACATTGATGTTTCTCTCTCCTTCCCTTCCCCTCTAAAGATAAATAAATAAAATCCTTAAAAAAATGATTAATAGTGGATGAGCAGAAAGATGGGACAAATTATTTCAGTGAAAATTAATAACCCTTTACCTCGTTTCCAACTTGAGCCAATTCTCAGACCTAAAACCCGTTGATTAAAAAATAGGCTGGGTCCCTATGAAAAAGGACCCAGCAACAGCACAGCAAATGTGTACAATAGCTATCCTTTCACATCAGTGAAGCTTTTAAGGTGCAAGCAGTCTAAGGCATTAAAGAACATCCATTTGAAAGTAAAGGGCAAATTATTACATCTTGCTCCTCCCCGCAGAAAGAAAGAAGCGTAAAGTTTGCTAGCCCTCTGAATTCTAGAGGCAGCATTTTCCATAGTTAGGAATAGCATTCAAACTTGGTCACTGCGCTATAAGGAAAGCCTCCAGCTCTCAGTGGAGCCTACAGCAGGAAAGTGCCTGCAGGTGATCCATACCATGGCGCAATCAGTCCTGATGCTTGGGCCACATGACCCAGCAGATCCCAGAAACTAAAGGTATCTGTGATGGAAAAAGACAACACATGGAATTTATGGAAGTCACAACAGAAAAATTATAGGGAACTGATCTGCATGGCAATGGCGAATGTAGCCCAGCCCCTGATTTGGAAAACGGGCAGGGAGCCAGTCGGCACACTGGAACTGGGCCCACAGATTGGTTTTCCCGTGGGGAACCAGGCCTGCATTGTATCTAGGCTGCTTTGAGGCTTGCTTTTTGCTAAAAATCCCTCACCCTGAATTGAGGCAGCAAATGTTTACTGCACATCTTTAAAGTAACTTCCTAGAGTCTGTGCTAAACCTCCCAAGTATGGAGTGTGACCAGTTCAACCACTTCTCCCCTTGCATTTGCAAACATCCTTTTCTTTGTAGCAATTAGCAAAGCGAACCTGTGCTAGATAATCACCTAAAGTGAACCTGTGCATAGTAAATAATGTATTGTACCCAGATGTAATGTACTTGATGTAATGTACCCAGAAAAGCAATAAAAGCCTGTCCAGGCAAGGGTTGGGGCCCTCTCAGTTAGAGAGTGGCCATGCCATCCCTTTTCTCCACAGGACTTCTGTAGTCCATGTGAATTTATTTGATGCAGCCACAACACACGGACCCCGCTGGCTGGAGTCCACATCAAAAAATCACAACATAGACACCCTAATGTTTAGAGCAAGTCCATGCCATCTGCAGCAAACAAGTAAACATCATTTGAGAAAAAGCTTCTGGTGTGCTGTTGGGCCCTGATAGTGAAAAGACATCTGACTATATGATGTCAAGTGAGCACATGGTGAGAGCTGCCCATCATGAGTTGACTTCTGTCAGATCCATCAAGTCATAAGGTCAGGCAATCCAGCTGCAACCCACTGTAAGATGAAAATTGAATCAGTTATGATCAGTTAGGAGCATGGGCAGAAGGCATTAAAAATATACCAACAGGTGGCCCAGACCTCCACATCATTTACTATTATTGCATTGGCAACTCTTTCTCAGATCTTGCCTGTGTCACACTAGGGTGGCGGGAGTCCTTTATGACCAGCACTGAAGGAGAAAAGCAGCTGAGTCTGGATGATACATGCATACAAGCCGAAAATAGACTGCTGCTGCACTATAGCACCGCTCAGGGGTGACTTGTGTATTAGCTCCCTAGGACTGCCATAACAAAGCAACACAAACTGGGTGCCTTAAAACAACAAAAATTGATTCTCTCACAATTCTGGAGGCTAGAAGTCCAAAATCAAGGTGTCTGCAGGGCCATGCTCCTTTTTAAGGCTCTAGGAAAGAATCCTTCCTTGCTTCTTCCAGCTTCTGGTGGTTGCTGGCAATTCTTGGTGTACCTGGGCTTCTGGAATCATAACTCCAGTCTCTTCCTATGTCTGCCTTCCTCCCAGTGTGTCTATGTCTCCAAATCTTCCTCTCCTTAAAAGAACACCTATCACTGGGATGAGGTCCCACCTTCGTCCAACATGAACTCACCTTAATGATTATATCTACAAAGACACTGTTTCCAAATAAAGTCACATTCACAGGTACCAGCGGATAAGACATCAATCTATCATTTGGGAGACAAAATTCAATTTAATCTACAATACCCTAAAAGACACAAATGAGAGAAAATCCTCCCATTTAGCATTGCTTCATACAATGTAATAGGCCGTTATATTAGTTCTCCAGAGAAACAGAACCAATAACATAAATCTAAGAGGAGATGTATTGTTATAGGAATTGGCTCACACGGGTATGTGGGCCAATAAATCCCATGATCAGCCACTTTAAGCTGGAGAACCAGGAAAGCTGGTGATGTAATTTAGCCCATGTCCAAAGACCTGAGAATTGGGGGTATAGGGGGTGCTGATAGTCAAAGCCCCAGTCTGACTCTAAAAGTCCAAGAACCCAGAGCAGCAATGTCCAAGGGCAAGAGAAGAAGAGGGTTTCGGCGAAAGTAGAGAACAAACTCGCCCTTCCTCCACCTCTCTGTTGTACTCGGGCCCTCAGTGGATTGGATAATGCGTACCCACACTGGTGAGAGTGGTCTTCTTCACTCAGTCTACAGATTCAGATGCAAATCTCATCGAGAAACACCCTCAAATACACACCCAGAATAGTGTTTTATCAGATACCTGGACATGCCTCAGTCTAGTCAAGTCAACGGGTAAAATTAACCATCACAGTCATCTACTTACAGTGTAGACAGAGAAGGGGCCAAAGCTACCTGGACTGGCATGTGTGACTTTTTACTTCTTTAAAGTGTTGAACCTGGAAGTTTGGTTTTAAATGTGAGGAAGTAAGGCCATTGAGGCCAATAATTTGCACAAAGGAGGTCCATGGCTCAGCAAACTTAAATTTTCCTCAAAGGGAACAAAAACTACAAATAACAGGGACACACTACATATTGTTGTCAGCTCTTATCCTATGTATATGTCTCCAAGGCTTGGAAGGGTAGAAAGAGTTGGTCAATGCCCTCTCCCTACCCCGTGAATCCCTAAGAGTTACATACACCCAAGAGACAGAGCCAAACAAAACAAATCATCTATTTCTTGTTAGCAAGACTCGCTGCTAAGACCCCAGCACAGAGAGTTCTGACTATCTGGGTTTGCCTCCCTATGTCCTTAACCTCTGAACCTAAATCTCATGTTATAACCATTGTTTTGCAAGCCACATAGATCACAGACTAAAAAAGTGAACTGCCTAAAATGTATACAAAAGAGGAGTTCATGTGAACAGAACTTGTCATGTCAGAGTCACCCTATGGAAAAAGGAAGCTGACACCAGTGTGCCAACAGGATTCATTGCAATAGTCTACTTATTACTTTGTAAGCGGGAGCAGAATGGGGAGAGCACATGCATGGAACCTTGCAATGCACACTGACCACTGTTTACCAATGCACACGACCCAGTTAGAGTCCTTGAATCTAAGTACCCAGATTAATAACATCTGTTCTGGGAAAAATTAAGAAAGCTGAGAGAGAAGAGCAAAGGGTTAAGTGTCTGACTTTTTGGAGAGGACTACACATCTCACATAATGTGTCCATTGCTCCTGTAAATACAATCTAATCTATTATATCTACTGGTTTTAATTTTGGCTCAGAAAAGAAATTTCCACATGTTTGTCTTCTCTTCCCAAGCACATTATACAATCCTAAAGAGAAAGAACTGTCTTCTGCTTTCTTTGTGTGCTCCATAGTGCTGGGGACGTGAAATAAATAGATAGAATTCTCTAGATAATAATTATAGCAATTATATTTACTGATGTCTTTCAATGTGCTAGGTAGCATTGTAAATGCTTTACACACATTAACTAATTTAATCCTCAGAATTCTATGAATTATATACTATTAACATCCCCACTTTACACATAAAGAATTGAGACTCAGGAAGTTCCATAACTTTTCTAAACCTGTACATTTGAAAGCAGTAGAAACAGGATTTGAATATCTATCCTTTATTATATGGGAAAGATGAAACATTTACAGAGGAAAAGAGGATGCGGGGAGGGGCGGTTTACAATGTGGGGAGTATATCAGCCAGAGTTCAACTAGAAGAGCAAAAGCAGGGGCAGATATATACATACATGTTAAGAGATTTTTTTTTAAACAAGAAATTACCTTACGCAAATATGGGGGTTGGCTAAGCAAGTCTGACATCAGTAGAGCAGGCAATAAAGGAAGATCCTGAGCAGAGCTGGAGCTCCCAGGGACTGTTCAATGCTTGTTGTCCTTAGAAGGAAGATTCAGGGGGAAGGGAGAACAATTACAGACCCAGCGCCTGCTAGTTTTTCCCTCAGAGAAGTCCTAAGACCTCTTTTTTGTTTTTCTTATTTTTAATTCTCACCCAAGGATATGTTTATTGATTTTTGAGAGAGAAGAAGAGAGAGAGAAACACTGACTTGAGAGAGAAACATCAGCTTCCCACTCATGCCCAACTTGGGATTGAAACCATAGCCCAGGTATGTGCCCTGACCAGGAATCAAACCCACAACCCCTTGGTGCACAAGACAACACTCCAACCAACCGAGCCACCTGGCCAGAGCCCTAAGCCTTCTTTTAAAGACCCTCCAACTGATTAAGTCAGGTGCACCTAGAATAGTTCTCACTTTGATTAAGTTAAAGTCAACTGATTAGGGACTTTAATCTGCACAGTCACTTCAGAGCAGCTCCTAGATTATTGGTTCAGTGAATAACTGGAATAAAATATGTGTAAGCTACAACATTGCGGTTCTTCCACTTTCCAACCAGAAACATACTGGAAAGAGAATTCTGGAAACAGTTTTTTATCCTAGCCAAGTTGACACATACAAAAGTCATCAAAGGAGGTAAGAGGATTCTCCAGGCATTGGGTAAGGGCTAGGTGAGGGAACAGACAGGACAATCCTAAGGGTAAGAACACAGAAGAGATGAATCACTCATGGCTTATTTTTAAAAAGTTATGGATGGGGGAGTAGAGTCATACAGCTTCAGTGAGGGCTCCAGAGGAAGATGGCAGAGATGAATGTTCAGTGTTTACAGAAGAAGGAAGGGACCTGCTGGGTGGGAAGGTAATTACAGGACTGGGCACACAAAGCCTGAAAGACCAAAGGGCAGGGAAAGAGATGGAGCGAGTCCCACTGGGTGGGTGGCGGAGGTGGGACAGACCGAAGCTCAGTGTTTCTGAAAATTTTAACATGAATAGCTGAATGAAAATTTTAATATGAATAACTGAAGTACAATCAATTCTCATTATTTGTGATAGTTATGTTCTTTAAAGTCTCTGTGAACACTGAATTAGCAAATGCTGAACCTTTGCTCCAAGGAGTTAAGTTCCTGCAAATCTCTGATCATAAACTTTTCATCATAGCTGATCAATAAATAACCTTGTTTTATGGTTTTTGTTTTGTTTTGTTTTTGCTTAAAGGCACCTTATTTAACATATATTGTTGATTCATTAACATTGAATCCCTGGCCAACCACACCGTTACTCACAACTGAACAACGCTTATGCAACACACATACTTTCTCCATAAGTTACATCCCAGCCAAGAGTGCTTAGGAACACCGTTATACTTGTGAGCCACACTAAATAGTAAAATCACCAACAAAAAGTACAAAACCGCCAAAAACATAGCCTTGTTTACAATATAAGTGATGAAACAAGAAGGCAGAGCATCACCTTGATTGACCTCAGCTGGGAAGATGAATGTCGGAGGACTCACATTTTCATCATTCTGCTCATGTCCATGAATGATCACAAAACAGCACAGTATAAATTTGGGCATTACAAATAAATTTCAGTGAGCAAGTAAATTCACAAATATGAAATGTGTGAATAATGAGGATTGACTGTATTTATGAAGATTCACCTTTAGATTAATGTTCACGGTTAGAGATTCCCAGCACTTGACACTGTTTATGACTCTGTCTTAGACATATTGGTGATTAAGTCTAGAGCATATGCCAAACAGGAGATGAAAATTGAGCAAGCAATCCATTATCCATGCTTCCCCGGATTCAGGGCATCTGACATTGAAGCTCCTTGTCTCAAAGTCTGCTGATCAAGCCTATTTGTTGTTTTCATCTAACCACAGATGCTGCTCTGCTATCAAGTTTGGGGCTGTGGTTCATGGCCTCTTCTTTGTTTATTCTACCTGCCTATATTTCTCCAGTGTGACTAGACAGGTAACAATTGCTTAATTGTTTTGTTCTCATCAACTCTTTCTACATGAGCAGTGAAAAAAGACTACCTCTGACTCTGTACCTGCACAGAGAAAGGTAACTCGTGAAAAACATTCTCAGGCTGCAAACCTCACTCTAAGTCTATCGATTCTAATCTCAGATGGGCCCCTAGTGCTAACTACAATTCTAATTTAAACACATTCCTGTTTCTTTTTTCTTGAACTAGACAACTACTTCATATCTCTACTTCTGTCTTAATTTGCTTGGGGTGACATAGTAAATACTATAGACTTGGTTGCTTAAACAACAGAAAGTTATTTCTCACAGTTCTGAAGGCTGGGAAGTCCGAGACTGGGTTGCCTACATGGTCAGGTTCTGGTGAGAGCTCTCACCCTGGCTTGCAGATGGCCACCTTCCCCTGTGTCCTCAGTTCGAGGAGAGAAATAGAGAGTAAGTTCTCTTGTGTCTCTTCTTGTAAGAGCACTAATCCCAGCATGAGGGTCGCCCCGTCATATCCTCATTTAAATCTAATTACCTCCCAAAGGCCCCTTCTCCAAATGCCATCACATGCGGTGTTTAGGACTTCAACATACGAAATTCAGAGGGGGGCACCCCATTCAATCCGCAGCAATTTCTCTCTTGAAACCTCAGACTCAGCCCATTTGGACTGATATGGCTTTTTGTTTATGACTAGCATACATTCTCATTGAAACTAGACTAAAATTAAACACCAAGTTCTTTATCCTGTTGATGAATCTTATTATCTGTTGATGAATCTACTTGCCATGTTGCTGAAAAAACACAGAATTAATCAGAAAAGAATTTCTATATCCTCCCAACATAACATCTACCCATCTTTTCTGATCTGGACTCATATTTCTGTTCTCCCTCTCATTAATGCAAATAAACTGTTTGTGCTTTGATCCAACGCCAGTCCCTCCCTTCGTGCCCGGGACCCACCACTTCTCACCTACTCAGGGACCTCGCTCTAGCAATGGTCCCCTCTTGCTCAACTATTATTAAATGTTTCCTCTCTACTGGATAATTCCCTCCAATAACAATATGCTTCTACCTCTCCCAGACAACAATTGCTTGACCCCACGTTTTCCTCCAGTCACCATTCAGTCCTAGTTTCTCTTAAAAAAAAAAACAAAAACAAAACTTTTAAATGCATTGTTTCTCTCCTTTATTCTAAACTGTTTCCACTCTAAGAGAAATTTCCATCATTAAAAAAAATTTTTATCGTTGACATTATTACAGATGTTCCTCATCCCCAACCCCTGGCCCCCTCCATCAAGCCCCTCCCTCCCGGCCTTCACCACATTGTTTTCTGTGTCCATGAGCTTTGCATATATGTTCTTTGGCTAATCTCTTCCACAACTTAACACCAGGTAGACAAATAATCCAACTTACAAAATGGGCAAAGGACCTGAATAGACACTTCTCCAAAGAAGACATACAGATGGACAATAGACATGAAAAAAAATGTTCAATGTTACTAATCATCAGATTAAAACCACAAGGAGATATCACCTCACACCTGTCAGAATGGCCATCATCAACAAACCAACAAACAGCAAGTACTGGCAAGGATGTAGAGAATAGAGAAGTTTCCATCTTCACCATTCAGCCGAAATAGTTCCTACCAAGTGCACTGACAACCTCCATGTACCTAAATTCAATGTCACTGCTCAGTACTCAACTTATTTGGTCATTTGATACTATTTACACATTATTCTGCACACATTTTTCTCCCTTGACTTCTGGATCACCGTTTTTTCATTCACTGCTCTAATTCTCATTTGTTTGTTCTTCCTGATGTCCCTGATCTCTAAATAGCAGGATGTTTTATATCTCAATTCTTGTCCTTCTTCTCTATGCATCCACTCTTTATCTTATCTTATATGCCTCCTTATGGAGGTGACAGTCCCAAATTTGGATCCAAAGTCTGGATCTGTCCCCTCAATTCCAGACTTGGATATTCATCTACCGACATATGATCTTTACTGGACTTCTAATGACATCTTGAAACCCAAATATGAACCACTGATTTACCCCAAAAAGCTATTTATCCTCTTTCCTACCTCAATAAATTCCAATCAATCCATTAGCAAAGCCTGGCAGCTTTATCTTAGAAAAAACAAAAACAACAACAGAAAAAATCAGTGTATGCATCCTCCTCAACATGTCCACAGTGACATCTTTAGCCTAACCCACCATTCCCTCTACTCTGGATTATGGCATTGCCTCCTTACGGTCTCACGGCCTCTGCCCTTCGCTGCAGGGTCTGTGCTCCACGCACCCAGGGCCAGCATCGTGGCTGTGTGGTGTGTGCGGGAGCACAGGCCCCATACTGAGAAAGGACCAGCGCTCAGTTTTATGTTCTGCTGTCACCGTCTTGGAATCCATCACGATTTTTGAACAAATGGTCATGCAGTTTCATTTCACACTGGGTCCTCTAAATTATGTAGCCAGTCCTGAATGCATCATGTGATTAGGTTGACTCATAAAGCAGACTGTATCACTCCTCTGCTCACGACACTACAAAGGCTTCCCATATCATTCAGAGTGAAAGACAAAAGCCCTACGGTGGCCTCCAGGGACCCACAGGACACCCATCCCACCCCGCTTCCACCTCTCTGATCTCATCTTCTGCCACTCTGCCTTCTGTACTCTCTTTGAGGTTCCTCAAGTATGCTCAGTACACTTCAACCTTCGGGCTCTTGTACAGTGGTTCCTTCTGACTGCTGCCCTCTTACTTGAGCACCGCTGGGTTCTCCAAGCCACATTGCAAGTGATGCCTTCTGTAATCACTCTAAATAAAGTAGAAACCCACATCCACTCCTCCACACGCTGGCACTCCCTATCTACTTAATCCTGTTTTATTTCTTACTATAGAACTTATAACAAGCTGACATGCATGTTCTTTAATTATTGATTTACAGTCTGTCTGCTCTGCCTCCCCTTGACGAAGCCTCTCTACTTGACCTAACTTTAATCAGCCTCCTCTGAGCTCTCTGCTTGACTAGGCCAAACCTTGGACTTCTTTCTCTCTGTTTGTAGAATATAGTTTAAGAAAATTCTTCCTACTAACTCAGTTTAGTCCAAATCACTTACTCCCAATATTTTATCACCTTGGCCTGCCTTCAGCAAGTATTCTGTTGAATTGGTCTAGCAAGAATCGTCTGAACTTTTCCTCTTAGTAATTTCCCATTCACTGATTCCCACACAGCTTCTTGGATATAAATCCCTGTTCATCTTTGCCGGAGCTGAAGTGGAATCCAATCTCTCTCCTCTATTACAAAATCCCCTTGAAATAAATAAAGTATGCCTTACTATCTTAAACAAGTGTCATGAATAAATTTTTCCTTTAAAACCCTCATCTAAAATGGAAGGTCCCAAAAGTCAGGGATTTTCTGCTATTCATTGCAATATTTCAATCACCTGGAATACTGCATGCCATACAGTATTTGTTAAATAAAGGAATGAATGAATAATGAGCACCTCATGTTGAGAGACAGCCATCAATGCTTTCATGCCCATATTCCATATGCACTATAGGTAAGCTGATGCAGGTGAAGCTGATGCTATTCTTCAAGATTTTGAGATGATGTCAGAGGGAGGGTTTTCTAAATAAGCAAAGTGGATCTAGTCTAACTGAAGTCACAGCCATTCATTTGACAACTATCCTTATATTTGTTTTGAGAAGCCATGTGCTGCTGCCTTGTGAAAATCTTTACTCCTCTACTGCTATTTATCATTCCTACATGTTGAAATAATTTTTCCAATTCTAAGTATCTCCTCATAGATAGCAAGTTCTCCCTTGTGACCTACCGGAAAGAAGATAACACTATCTTGGATCAGGAAGAATCATTCTATCAATATAAAATAGTTGATTATCAAGACCCCAAGACTTCCCAATTAGAAAGATATAGATAGATCATAGTTCCAGACTTTCAAAAAAGGGAGCCAGAAATGTATATTGGGAATCCATGTGTGCAGTTATGTTAAAGATCTCTGCAGTGGTTGTAGTTGATTTTCTGCTCCAACTTACCTGCCTATGTACTCATCTACTAGCTGCAGTGAATGCTGACTAATGCCCCCTTCTTCTGAGAATTGCTCTTGTTTAATTCTAGCCCAGGGGGCTCCACTGCCTCCCCTAACCACCCCACCTCCGCCTGACCCCTGTCCGGTGACTGACAAGGCCTAAAGGCCAGCCCCTTGCCTCAGGGTGGGACTAATTCTGTGCTGGACTTTGTGCTCCAGAGCGTCTCCCCAGGATCAGATCCACACCAGTATCCTGTGAGTCCACAGCCACCCCTAGGCTTTTCCCCTCACTTTATCATTCTTCCCTGATTCCCAAGAATCCCTGTGTTAGGCTATATCTATAGGGACCAAACTGAGACACCATACAGAGACATTTTTGTACTTCTTATAGTACCAAAACATACCACACACACTCACACTCACACACTTCTTAAAGGGATTCCCTGAGCTGCCAGATAAAGCCCGGACTCTCATCTGAGCGTCCAGACCTTTGCATAGCCAGGTCTCTGCCTTATTCAAGGCCTATTTTCCATCATTATGCACCATATTGACCTACTTTGGCTCCCTAGTTTATGTCCTCTCCCAGCTTTTGCACATATTCCCTCCCAGGAGTGGCCTCCTCTGCCTTGCCTGAAGGACAATCTCTCTGTTCCTTATTCTAAGACTCAAACATCGCCTCTTCTCTAAAGCTCCTCGCCACCACACCCCATATCCCTCCAAGCTCAATTTTCTGGCTCCTACTGTGAAAGATAAGTTATTTGTTCAACTGATCCCTTCATTTAACTATGAACTTCTGGAAAGCAATTTTTTAAATAAACTGTTTTTAGTAATATGTGAAGTAGCGGAGAAAAAAAACAGGTATGCCTTTAGAATGCACAGAGCCCATGTACTCTTGACTTACAAATAAACAAATTTAAGAGCCTTACTATTTCTGTCAGCAATGTAAAAATTGAGAAAACTCTGGAAGGGTATATAGCTAACACGTTAACAGTGATTACACCTGCATGGTATGGTTATCGGGTGGTTTCGCTGATCTGTATATTTGTATCTTTGTTTTCTTGTTTCATGTATCAAGAGACTTTAAATATAAAGTGCAAAATGATGATCCCAATAATAAAAAATGAAATATGCATTTTTTCATAAGAATTAAATAATTGTCTTAGAGAAGAAAACATGAGCCCACGTGGCTCTGTTGTTTGGGCATCGTCCTGCAAAGTGAAGGGTCACCGGTTTGATTCCTGTTCGGGGCACGTGCCTGGGTTGCAGCGGGTTTGGTTGATCCCCAGTCTGGGTGTGTAGAAGCAGCAACTGATCGGTATTCCTCACATCAATGTTTCTCTCCCTCTCTTTCTCTCTCTCTCTCAAAATAAATATAAAATCTTTACAAGCAAACAAAAACACACAAAAAAGATGAGACTTTTTTGGACACTAACATTTATACAGAAGAATTTTCAACACAATACAAAATATATTTTTCTCTGTTGTTCAGTTTTCATACAGTAAACACATTTTGCTTTTTTGTACTAATATGCATTTTAAATTTCAAAATGATTTTTAAAAAATTTTAAATAGTCTAAAAATAAAATAAATGGGGGGGAGTGCCAAATGCCAATGAAAAAAATACAATTAAAAAAGTTAAAAAATGCCCTGGCTGATATAGTTCAGTGGATTGAGTGCCAGTCTGTGAACCAAAGGGTTGCTGGTTCAATTCCCAGTCAGGGCACATGCCTGGGTTGCAGGCCAGGTCCCCAGTGGGGGCCATGAGAGGCAACCACACATTGATGTTTCACTCCCCTTCTTTCTCCCTCCCTTTCCCTCTCTCTAAAAATAAATAAATAAAATCTTTTTAAAAAATTTTAAAAGTGTTAAAAAATAAAATGCCCAATAATCTCTGATGGATGTTCGGGGGTGGGGAAGAAAAGAAATGTGTCTGGTGAATCCATTTCAGTTTTTATAGTAACTCTGAACAAACCCCCAAAAAGACACATGATTTGAATCAAACACACATTCATTGGACTCAGTCACTATTCCATAAGGTTCACATTGTTTGTTTTACTACATGTAATAAACACCTGTAGGAAACAATGGTCTTTGAATGGTGTCAAGATATTTTCATTGGTTTCTTACATTTCTGACATTTCATGGTCAAGGTCCTTTTCTCTGCACTCATCCCATAATATTTGTAATGAGTAAAAGAGCCCATGAACAGGAGGAGAGAAAAAAAGAATGGAATTGGAACAATAACCCATTGGTCCAGGTAGCCTATCTCTTAAAAAAAATAATCACCAACTAAACACATTCTATAGAAATTTATTCCTGATTTCCAATACAAATAAATTTTGCCTCTTTTTTTTTCTTGGAGAGAAAAATAACAAGAATAACAATATATAATATTATTTAACTCCAGTTTCACCAATTACAGAATATAATACTGTGTATTCACAATTGGGAATCATAATTTTGTACAGTGTGATTCAAGTTTGCTAATACATCTAGAGATATTGTGCACATTCTAGCAGGGATGTCCAACTTTTTGGCATCTCTGGGCCACACGTTAAATACACAAACACTGATGAAATCTGATGAGCAAAAAAAAGGTTTTAGGTAAATTTAGGATTTTGTGTTGGGCCACATTCATAGCCATCCTGGGCCACAGGTTGAACACCCTTGTAAGGGATAATGTGATAGGAAGCCTGAGCTACATGTTTTATTTTATAATTTTAAAAAATCTGTTTGGCAAGGCATAGTAAAATTAACAGTAATGCCACCTTATTTCTACAGTGAATTTCCTCTGACAGTCTCAAAACATCCATTGTCTAAAGGGCAGTGGACCCATGGACATCGTGGGGGTCTGGCAGCACTGACTCCGGCTGGACTGGAAATCCCCACGTGACCTCTGCCCCTACAGTCAGCCTTTCCCATTCGCATCTGTGTATTCAACCAATCTCAGATCAAAAACACTATTTTCAAAGTATGTGACTGTCTAACCACTATGCTGCACACCGGAAACCACTACAAAATAATATTGAAAGTAAACTGTAATTGAAAAATGAGAAAACAAAAATTATTTTTGATCTGCCGGTGGGAATCTGCAATTGAGAATGTGAAAATGTTGTTTTCCGTCAGTGGTTGGGTTAATCCTCAGATGTGAAACCTATAGACATGAAGGGCTAATTGTATTTATTGAAAACAAATCTGCACACTGACAGGCGTATCTGGGGTGGGTGTCGTCCTGCAAGGTGAAAGGCCGCGGTTGACTCCCAGTCGGGGAACAGGCCTGGGTTGCACATTAGGTCCCAGGTTGGTGCGCTTCAGAGAGACAACCAGTCCATGTCTCTTCTCACATGGATGTGTCTCTCCCTCTCTTTCTCCCTCCTTTTCCCTCTCTCTAAAAATTAAATAAATAAAATCTTGGGGGGGAAAAATCTCCACATAAGTGGGTCCATGCAGTTCAAACCCATGTTGTTCAAGGATCAACTGTGATATTAGATTAGGCCTTGCTAACTCTGTGACTAAAGTGCTATATTTTAGAAGTGTTTAAATTTTTCCATTATTTGTCTTCTTAGATTTGTTGTGCCTTTGGAATTTTTAAAGAAAACCTCATTTACTTTTGACAGAGAGGCAGCCTAGAGAGCTTTTATAAACAATGTAATTTGGTTTCTACAGTAACACCAAAAAGTGTATGGAGGTTAGACTAGCCCGGAGTGAAAAATTAATTAATTAAAAGTATTTTTAATATTTTGAACATCTAGGTGCCAAGTGCTGTGCCAGGCATGCTACATTTGATATTTTATGAAAGCCTCACAAGAATTCTAAAAAATAGACATAATTATTTTTAATATACGTGGGAGGAAACTGTATGTATAATGGTTTAACTACCTAAGAGCTCTCAGCTGAAAAACTTAGATTGGAATCCATATTGCTCCAGCTGCTTTTTTTAACACCCAGTTACTTCATAGTTAGAAGGATGTGGAGGACAAGGTGGAGGAGGGTTTTATTACCCAATTTTTTCTTTGCCTCTTTCATCTATTAATAAAGCTATTCATTTTTAAAAAGTTAGATTCAGAAGCAAGAATCAAGAATATTGACAGATATTTTTCATAACAGTTCGTATCTTTGAGTGGCACAGTTTAAATGGTCAGACGACTTAAAGATAGTGGGTGTGTTTAGAACCTTGGCAACTCCGAGTTCTGATGTTCCAGGACAAGGCAGTGTTTATCAAAATATGTCACACGTACCACCACTAGATGTTTTTTAGTTAACGTTTGAACATTTTACTAGTTATGTATTTTTAACATTTTAATGCTTATGTATTTTTAACATCAATCAGCAAATTAACTAGAAGAAAAACTTATTCTTATAGATATTATTACTTGCAATAAGTCCAACATAGGTAGTGCCATTCTAATCCACTTTGCATAACTGAGACTGCCTACCAGACAAATCCAAGAATGGGTGAAACCTTCGACATTAAAATATCTGCTTTGGGAATTAGGATAGTACAAACGTACAGATGGATGATATAGATTCTTATATACCAAGTTTCCATTCTCATCATCATGTAGGTTTTAGCAATATATCAATAAATCACTTCTGGAGGCCAATCACAATTTAATGTATAAATATATACTATTACAATTATAATCTGGGCTCTTTGTTTTTTAATTGACATCATGATGATTAAGAAGTTTTAAAAGATTTTAGGCATAATAAAAAAGATTTAAAACAAATATGAGTAATAGTGGTGATACTAACAAAGCCACATTAATGACTAACTTGCCTGTTAGTGTTATAGAAATACCAGCTTCAACAACAGCAACAAAATATTGCAAAAATATGAGGAAAATTGTTTGCAATTTGGAATCTCATTGCCAGCTATTTCATTATGTGTTGTGTTTAGAAACACTGGTGTCATTTTGACACATACAAAGAACACTATGAGAAACTGTCAGAAATTCTGAAGCAAAATAGAAGGACATTCAAGTATCCTAGAAACTAACATGCTGTGTAATAAGGACAAGAATACAAAAGTTTTATGGTGTTATGAAATCATTGGTGAAATATACAGAATCCTACTGGCAAAGCAATAATTAGGGACAAAGCAAGTGAAATGATTGATAATGTACCTCTGTCAAATAATAGAGTTCACTTTAGAATTATAAATGTGAACAGAAAGTAAAGCAACAATTATTATACAGAGAATGACAAAGTCAATACAATTCTCTGCAGACTGATGAATCCACTAACGTTGTACTGTCAGAAAATCTTTTTTGTCTGGTACAATATGAATAAAGTTATCTATAAAAAATTTTTTCATAGTCAAATTATACAACTTAAAGGTTTTTAGAATTTATTGATGAACTCAGATAATCAATAACAAAGACAAGAAGTGTCAGTGGACTGAACAGAAGGCATCAGGGATGATTAGTTCAACAAGAAGACTTGATTAATACAGTTAAGTATCTGCACATGTACTTGTAGCCACATCCACAGAGAAATTCAAGTCAGCAGAGATATGCATAAAAATTTAAAAACAGATTTATTAAAATTATCAATCATATGCAGGCTTCTGAGTTCTCAAAATTTTCTCAGGCTTTGTGAAAAATTAGCATAAGTTAAAAATCAGAAAATACTGTCCTATGTCATTTGTTAGATCCCCCCACTGCTGACAGGAGCCCTCACATATCCATTCCAGTTGTTATATTTACAAAATATTCCATTTCCATTCCTAACATGGTTGTATCACAGATTGAAACTTTCTTCCAGAATGACTTGAAATTCTACTGGCAATGTGAATAGTCAAAACAAATTTGTTTGAAAAAGAACAAAGTTGGAGGTCTTACTCTACCTGATTTCCAAACTTAACACATTACACTAATCCAGAGAGTATGGTATTGGTGTACAGGCATAGAAATCAGTGGAACTAAGAATCTAGAAATAACCCTCACCTTAATATTCAATAGCTTTTTGACAAAGGTGCCAAGACATATTCTCTTCAACAAACACTGCTGTGGCAGCTGAATGTCTTTAAAAGCATATATGATGAGGTCTATCCAGAAAGCTTCCAGCCATGCACTATGAAAAATAGAGGTATTTATTAAAGAAGATACAAGATACAAGAAACATTATACACAAGACGATGATGCCTTAGTCCCCTTCAAAGTAGGTACCTTGGACCTCACACACTTCTTTCAGCATCTCTTCCACTGTTCAAAACATGGATTTGATTTTGCTGTGACTTTGCCACATCTTCTTCATGCGTGGAGAACCAGGTGACTTCCATTGGGACAACTGGGCTTTTGTTTCCAGATCATAGCTATAGACCCATGATTCGTCTCTGGTTATGACCTACTTGAAGAAATCTGGATTTATTGGTAGTGGCTTGAATCAAGTCATTAGCAACTGCAGCACGATGTTCCTTCTGCTCTGGTTGGAGAAGCCACATAATGAATTTTGCCACAACACGTTTCATGCCAAGGTTCTGCATCAAAACCTTGGACACAGAAGTTTTGGGAATCCCCAGATCAGCTTCTAGTTCTCTCACTGTCAGTCACCAATCTTTGTCGATTGCAGCTCTACACATTCAACATTCTCAGGTGTTCTGCTTGTTCCATGCCTTCTAGAATGTGGATCACTTTCAACAGATTCTCAATCATCTTTGAAGCATTTGTGACACACTTTTATTTCCACTGTAGTCATTACATCATCCCTGAAATCCTTCTGAGTCATCTGAATAGTTTCTGTACAAGGGTGTTCAAGCTTAACACAAAATTTGATGCAGATTCATTGCTTTACTCACTCAGCCATTTTGAATGTGCTGGCTACACAGTACAGGTGTTCATTCAGTGGTGTCTACTGCCCTCACTGACTATTACAGTGAAGTCGTCATTGTTCACACATGTGCATTCCAGTGCACTCTCCTTGGCTGCCAGGTTACATCAATGCTACACAAACTCTTCTCATAAGATTAACAATGGCTGGACTTTTTCTGGACAGACCTCATATATTTAAAATATGAACCCTTTAGCAACACCATTAATAGTCATTTCACTAGCTCACACATAGATAACTCAAAAATGGATCACTGACAAAAAGAGCTAAAACTATAAATCTTCTAGAATAAAACACAGAAGAATAATTTCTGTGACATTGATTGGGCAAAAAGTTATTAGTGTGATCACAAGTTATAACAGAAAAAAAACTGATAGATTGAAATTTCTTAAAATTCAAAAACTTTTGTGCTCAAAATATACCATTAAAAATGAAAAAGAATCTATAGATCAAGAGAAAATATTTGTAAATCATATATCTGGTAGAGGATCTATACTGAGAATACATAAAGAACTCTTAATAATTCAATAAGAAGATACACAACTAAATATAAAAATACTCTTGAATAGACATTTCACCAAGGAAAACATATAAATGGCTATAACCACACAAAAAGTACTCAAGGTCATTAGTTATTAGTGAAGAGAAAAATTTAAAAAACACAAGAAAATTACACTACACAACCACTAGAATAGCTACAATTAAAAATAAAGACAATACCAAATGTAGACAAGGTTGTAGAGAGTTTCAAAGTCTCATACACTGTTGGTCAGAATGTAAACTGCTATAGACACTTTGGAAATAAGCTCGGTAATCTCTTTAAAGTTTAAATGTAAGCTTATCATATGACTCAGCAATTCCACTCCTGTGTTTCTACCCACAAGAAATAACAACTTGCCCATGCAAAGACTTGTACATAAATGTTCATCGCAATATTAATCACAATACTAATCACAATGTCCATCAGCTGGTGAATGAATAAACACAATGTGACGTCCGTACAATGGAGTACTATTCAGCAATAAAAAGGAACAAAATATTTATATTCTACGAAATGGATGAACCTCAAAAACATTATGCAAATTGAAAGAAGCCAGGCACAACATATTATATAATTCCATCTATATAAAACATCCAAAGAGACAAATTTATAGAGAAA
This sequence comes from Micronycteris hirsuta, assembly GCA_004026765.1. Lineage (NCBI taxonomy): Eukaryota > Metazoa > Chordata > Mammalia > Chiroptera > Phyllostomidae > Micronycteris > Micronycteris hirsuta. The sequence goes on along the minus strand of PVJI01005780.1, from coordinate 52,486 downwards.
TAAAGCATCTCAGAAGTTTTCTGGGACTAGAAGTAGAAGTGAGAATTGACTTCAAATGGGTTCGAGGGAATTTTGGGGTGTGATACAAATGTTCTAAAACTGGATCATAGTAATGGTTACACACTTCTATAAGTTTACTAACACAAATTTTTAATAAAGGATGAGCATTAGGCTGAAGTCATTTGCCCCACTGGATTGTCAAAATCCCTTGCCTGTTTCCAGAATTTAGCCAGTACTTAGATTCAGAACCCATAAGCTAAAAGAATGACTACCTCCCCATGAAGAAGTGCTTTGAACACAATAGTAGTGATTGATCCACTTATTCTCTAAAGGCATCTGATTATTTATTTTTGGTACCCATGGGGGAAGGGTAAAACCCAGATCTTCCCATGGCTTTTGAATACAAAGTTTGAATCAGCATTGATAGATGAAGAACTAAGATGCTATTATATCTGCATTAGAGGTTCTCAAACTTTACCATACATTGAATCACTGAGACACCTTGTCAAAACAGATTCCTGAGCTCATGCCAACACAGAGATTCTGGCTAGTGAGAGTCTAAATTACTAAGGAGCTCCTGGGTGATAAAGGTGCATACACCACACTTTGGGTGGCACTGTTTTACATGAAATCATGATGGAAAACTTACATTTAATCCATGCATGGTCTGAAACAACTACTGCCTTGGGAACATTGTGTACAGGTTGTGTTGCAACCATTCAAGGCTGGACAGGTTCACAAGATTCGGAAAGATGGAAGAATAGTCACAGAGCCATGGGGATGTCTGACATGCCTTTATTCAAGGGTGGGTGATCCACACATGCTGCAAGCTGTGTGTGCCCCTGTGTGTCCCTGCATGTCATTTATCCCCCTGCGTGGCACTTAGTGGGAGTCCCTACCCCCTTAAATACTAGAACACAGACAAAGCTGGCAGGGCACCAACAGAGCTTCATACTACACATGCAAGCCCACTCAAGGCTATGGGAACCATTTATCAGACTGAATCTCAAGGCTATGAGAACACTACTTATCAGGCCTATTCAAGGTGATGGGAAACTGCTTCCCTTAGTTACCCAGACACCTGGGTGAGGAAGCCAGACTGCCTCCGTTTACCCTGTACACGGCATGCACATGAATCACAAAATTACAAGAATGTAAAAATGTAACTAAGTGGAGTTCCAGCCAAGACGAAGGCATAGGTAGATACACTTTGCTTCCTTGCACAAACAAAAGAAGGATAACAACCAATTTACAAACAAAACACAACCAGAACTTCCAAAAAAAATCAAACTGCATGGAAGTCCTACAACCAAAGAGTTAAAGAAGAAACATTCATCCAGACTGGTAGGAGGGGCACAGACAGGAAGCCTGGGTGGAAAGGATGCATGGCAAGGTGGCAGCTGGCATATCAGGATATGCCACATTCACATACAAATAAGCCAGGAGGAACAAGTGGGGAGCGAAACAAACCACACAACCCAGACTTCCAGTGTGGGGGGAAATAAAGCCTCAAAAACCTCTGGCTGTAAAAACCTGTGGGGTTTGTGGTGGCGGGAGAAAATCCGTCTCGCAGGAGAATCCCTTGGAGAAACTTGTGGGGTCCTAAAACATACATAAACCCACCCACCTGGGAATCAGCACCTGAAAGGGCATGATCTACTTGTGAGTAGCAGAAGTGACTGAAAGCAGGGTGAGAGCCAAGCAAGCTGTGTTGTTCCTTCTCTAACTCCTCCTCCACAGACAGCACCCCAACGCAGTTACCTGGGCTGCCCTACCCACGAATACCTAAGGCTCTGCCCCTTACAATGTAACAGGTACCCCAAGACAAAGAAATATGGTTCAAATGAAAGAACAGATCAAAATTTCAGAAAAAGAACCAAGCAATGAGGAGACAGACAACCTATCAGAATCAGGGTTCAAAACATTGGTAATCAGGGTGCTCATAGAAATGAGTATGGTCACAAAATGAAGGAAGAAATGGAGGCTAACATAGTGTAATAAGGGAAAACATATGGGGAACCAACAGTGAAGGGAAGGAAACTAGGACTCAAATCAACAATTTGGAACAAAAGGAAGAAATAGACATCCAACCGAGACAGAATGAAGAAAAAGAATTTTTAAAAAATGAGGAGAGGTTGGGGAACTACTGGGACAACTTTAAACATCCCAACATCCAAATCATAGGGGTGCCAGAAGGAGAAGAGGAAAAGCAAGATATTAAAAACTTACTTGAACAAATAATGAAGGAAAACTTCCCCAATCTGGCAATGGAACTAGATATGCAAGTTCAAGAAACCCAGAGAGTCCCAAAGAAGTTGGATCCAAGAAGAAACATAGCAAGACACATTACAATTAAGTTACCCAAGATTAAAGAGGAGAGAATTTTAAAAGCAGCAAGATAAAAGGAGACAGTTACCTACCCGACGAAGGAGTTCCCATAAGACTACCAGCTGATTTCTCAAAAGAGAACTTACAGGCAAGAAGGGGCTGGAAAAAAGTATTCAAAGTCATGAAAGGCAAGGACCTACATCCAGATTATTCTATCCAGCAAAGCTACCATTCAGAATGGAAGGGCAGATAAAGTGCTTCCCAGATAAGGTCAAATGAAAGGAGTTCATCATCACCAAGCCCTTATTATATCGAATGTTAAAGGGACTTATCTAAGAAAAAGAACAAGATAAAAAACTATAAGCAGTAAAATGACAATAAACTCACAACTATTAACAACTGAACCTAAAAAAACAAAAACTAAGCAAACAACTAGAACAGGAACAGAATCACAGAAATGGAGATCACATGGAGGATTATCAGGGGGGAGGGGGAGAATGGAGGAAAGGTACAGGGAATAAGAAGCATAATTGATTGGTCCCAAAATAGACAGGGGGAGGTTAAGAATAATATAGGAAATGGAGAAGCCAAAGAACTTATATGCACAATCCATGAACATGAACTAAGTTGGTGGGGGGGATGTCAGAGGGAGGGGGGTGCAGGGCAGAGGGGAATAAAGGGGGGAAAAAATGGGACAACTGTAATAGCATAATCAATAAAATATACTTAAAAAAGAAAATGTAGCCCGGCTGGTGTAGCTCAGTGGATTGAGTGCGGGCTGGGAACCAGAGGGTCCCGGTTCGATTCCCAGTCGGGGCACATGCGTGGGTTGCGGGCCAGGTCCCCAATGAGGGCCATGTGAGAGGCAACCATACATTGCTCTTTCTCTCTCCCTTCTCCTTTCTCTGAAAATAAATAAATAAATAAATAAATCTTTAAAAAAAAAGAAAATGTAACTCAGTAATGACATTTACATCAATGTGCATGGAAATTACATCACTACCTGCATTTAGTCAAGAATAATTATTTCACACCTTAAATTTGTCTCAATCTTTTAGTTTGATCATTGGAACTCATTTATATTGTAATTAAGAAAGATTATTCATTGTTTCCTATGAAATATATGAATAAATGCAATGTATTAACATTTTATTAATATATTAGGATCTATTAGTAAAAGCATATGTTATATGGAAGACAGCTGGTTAAAATGAAGCTAAGTCCTTGAAAAGAAAACATATTACTATATATAAGATCGTAATGATTTTATGTGATAACGATGATTAAGAATAAAAATACTCAGGCAATGTTCTTCAAATACTCAATTAAACTAACCTAAACAAATAACAAACAGCTAAACTCTGCCTAAAATGTTCAGGAGAATATCTCCACACCTAGGGGTAGCTTTAAATGTGTCAACAAGTGATGTGCTGCCTTTGTTCTTTGTGTATAGGGAGCCGTCCCACGTGGCGTGGGATTGTGGCTCAGCCCCCTCTTGGAAAGGCCAGTGGGGAGCGAGTCAGCACCTAGGAGCCATGACCACGGACAGGTGTTCCCGTGGGGAATCAGGCCTACTTTATACCTAGACTGCTATGAGACTTGCTTTTGCTAAAACTCGCTCACCCTGGATTGAGGCAGCAAATGTTTACTGCATATCTCTAACTTCCTAAAGTCTGTGCTAAACCTCCCAACTATGGAGTGTAACCAGTTCAACCACTTTTTCCCTGGATTTGTAATATCCTTCTCTTTGAAGTAATTAGCAACATTCTTTCCTTTGTTATATGTAAAAGGTAATTACCTACATCAAGCCTGTGCATAGTAAATGAGGACCATCCTCCATGAAAGGTACCCAGAACAACAATAAAAGCCTGTCCAGGCAGAGGTCGGGGCCCTCTCTCTCACTTAGAGAGCGGCCATGCTGCCCCTTTTTCTCCACAGGACTGCTGTAGTCCGTGTATATTTGTCTCGTGGCCACAATACATGGATCCTGCAGGCCAGGATCTGCATCACTTATGTTCACTTTTATTGTGTAAAACTTCATGTTGATATCGTCAATTAAAAATGCAACATTTCCTTGCAAGCATTGCTACTCCATAAAGTCAGGAATGTGATACATGAAGTTGGATCACATCATGGGTAATTGCAGGATTGTTGTTTTTAAAATGGCATCTGTGTGTGTGTTTTGGACTGAAATATGTCAGCTTCATTGCCAGAAGCTGATATTATTATAGCACATTTCAGAGGTGTAACAACTTTCAAAAAATTAAATTTATGATCAGAGGAAAAACTTCAGATCCTTCATGTGAATTCAGGACAAAGCTATGCCTCTCAATCCATCTAATTTTTCAACAAACTATTCTTCCTCTTACATTTACACCACTCAGACGACTAGGAGCAAGTATACCTTCTGCCTTTCTCTGTCCTTCTCTCTAGTAACCAGGATATTATTACCTGACTCCTCATTGAAATATTATGGATCTACAGGAACTAATGCTATCACAAAATTGCTTTAAATTTCTGTTCAGAAACCTTATCAAATTATCTGTTTAAAATGTTGTTTATAAACGTGCTAGCAAGAATAGATGCCTTTGATACAACATCAGTGTTAATGGATTTCTGTGAAAATGCATTTTGGTACAACCCTAATTTGGCCAAGGAGGTAAGTGAGTCACTTCTCCTTAGTGCACTACTGAGTGGCTTTGGGACACTGTCTAGACCAGAAGTACCGCGACCTAGAGCAGGTAGTCAGCTCAGCCAGACTTCCCCCTTAGCCTGGAACAGCTGGCCTGACTTCCAAGAGCACCTCATAAGAAGTGAAGACCCCTAGGGAGAGGTCACGTAAGGATGTTTTCTCTGGTTTGAAAATCGGGGGACACCTCCATGAACTAATCTAGTGAGGGCGTACCACCCTAGCATGTCGCTATTCATCCACCATCCATGTAAGATATACGTGACTTATCTCCAAAAAGTGCCTGCCTTTAGCAGCTTTCTTTTTTATTTTTGCCATTTTTTTAAAGGAAAGAATAGTTAGATAGCTCATTGTATTTTGAGGAAGATACAACTCAAATGCATTTGCATGAAAAGAGTATTTCCTGAAGATCCTGGATTATGCCCCAGAATTAAAGAAAAACAGGAACAGCCCATCTGGGAACAGGGCCAGGCAAGGGACTCAAGTGTCATCAGCCCTGTCTCTGCTTTCTTTCTCTGCCCCATTTTACTCACCACTGCGTCATGGCACTACTCAGTTTTTCACATGGCGGGGGACATGGTTGCATTTGCACAGCTCCTAAACACCTGTTTTATTTTCACAGCTCCTGATCACAGAGAAAAGATACATTTTCTCTATCAATTCCTGTTTAGAACATTGTAGAGAAGGACACTGGCCAGGTCACTGCAGCCGCTGTCATTGGCTCAGTCAGGCCGGTTGTCCACCCTGTGACAGAGCACCGGGTGTGTGAGTGTGTGACTGTGGGATGGGCAGCCCCCAGCCGAGCCGCAGGGCCCTTCTCCCAAAGGAGCAGAGTGTCAGGGTGGAGCAGCAGAGCCCCAGTCATTCCCGTTTCCAAATAGCTCCCTCAGCTATTGGCTATTTATAAATGAGAAAATAGAATAAAACACTAATTAACATACACGCAGTCGCACACAGACACAGTGGAACAGGGGAACTGAAATACAATCAAGTCATATTCATAACAAACAGCATCATTTCTGCAGATTTTAGTAAACAGACTCTTATAGCAATCTATCACTGATATGGTTAGGTTTTCAGATATTTGGTTCTAGGAAAAGCTGAGAATGTTAGAATCTCAAATTGATTAATCAAATGCCTGCTTTGACAGAGGTCAGGAAACATAGGAAAAAACTTCCAAGACACTCTTTAGCAATCTGAGAGAATGTTGGTCAAAAGATCTCTAATGACACAGAACAGAAGGTAGATGGTATTTTCTGTTCACAGCGGCTCCCCTTCCTGCGCCTTCTGTCTCCAGGGAACAGGGAAATTCGACTGAGCTCAGATTTCTGTCAAACTGTCAGTGGTGGTTTGGAAGTGTCTAAAGGCCCAACATCTAAAACTTCAATATTATGCCTGATATTCAGTAGAACTTGTCTATAACGAGGTGGCTTAATGGTATACATTCATACTGAAACAGAATTAGAAACCATGAAAAGTATTTTATTTTATTGTGCTGTTCTTGCAATCTAAATGAGACCAAGTTTTTTATGAGAGAGAAGAAATCCTAATAGGAATTGAAGGCAAAGCTTATTCAAAAACACTTCAGGCTTCAGAAAATTAAGTGGATCATTAAACTATGAAAACAGTAAAAGCAAATATTAAATAAAAGTGCCTTGATTGATTGAATATAATCTGGGTTGAAACCAAATTTTAGGGACAAGTTTTGACCTGACATAATTATAGACAGTAAAAAAAAAAGCATTAAAAATGCTTAATTCTGTAAATTTACATATACTTGAGTTTTTAAATAAGAATAATGCTACTTGTCTAGCCCAGGATTCATATGGATATTTTTCTCTCTAACATAAATTAGAATAATTTAATGATACTTGGATTTTACAGATATAGAGACTAAACCATGCACATGATTTAGTATTAAATCACATAATCCATATGAGTTCTGAGAACAAGGTAATGATACAAACAACCTCTTAAGCAAATTTAAAAGTGTTAGCTTGGAAGCCTTAGGGCATTCCAGTGGTATGCGGAGGTCATATAATATACGTGGGTTCTGAGATACAAAATCCTGTCCTTTTATTTTAGGAAGGCCAGAGCAAGAAGCAACACGATACCGAGGAAAACGACGGTGGCCAGGAGTCAGGGTGTCTGGGTTTTAGTGCTTTCCACAGCCAAATAGCCAGGTGACCTTGGATGAGCCGCCAAACCTCTTTGGGGCTTAGTTATTTCTGTAAAATAAGAAGATTTGACAAATGGTCTCTAAGTCCATTCCAGTTCTATAATTCCATAATTTCATCTATGTAAATGTGATTAGCACAGTAGTGAGGGCATAGTAGATAATTCAAAAGATGTTACCACCACTCCATTCTTTCCTCTTTTCCTCCTCCCCCCACTACCCCCACTTTTCCCTCAGTCCTTCTCAGGAACCCAGCCACATCTCAATACATATTTATTTCTGTATCTTCAATATCTAGTACACAGACTGGCAAAAACTGCTGCCTATAAAAAGAGCTGTCTATCTTCAAGAAACTCAATCTGATAGAGCAAACATATAAATACATTTCATTGCAGTGATTCAAGTCCAAAGATACACTAGTAATTTATATTTCTCACAAAGAGAGTACAGCAAAGAGAGTGATACACTGTTTTTTAAGCTAGGCCAGAGAAGTCCATTAAGGAGGGAACATCTCAATACCTGAAATAGATTCTTTAAGTGCTTAGGAACTAGTCGGGCAATAGAGAGAACAGAATGTCCCCTCAGTGCAGCTATGCCGCAGTAACAGGTGTTCTGCTCGGGTGCAGACAGAGCAATTCTAATTGTCATGAACTCTCTGCCCTTGAAAACCAGATTTCCTGGGAATCTTCAGCCTCTTCTACGTGATTCTTTTAACAAAACTGTTGGATGGCTTAATTAGTTTACAGCTGCAACTGAAATATCTCTATAATACTTAGTACTCCTTGATTAGTATAGATATTATGTATAACATTAGAAATATATTTTCTATATTATTTGGGGGGTTTCTATTCTGTCCTATTGATCTGTATGTCCATCCTTTCACAAATATTAAATATATGAACTACTATAATTTTATTAGACATGATATCTGATACAGCAAGTCATCCTACCTTATTTTTCTTTTTATTTTTCTTAAGAACATTTTGTCTACTCTTGGGTTTCTGCTCTTTTATATAAAAGTTTAGAATCAGTTTGTCAAGTTACACTAAAAAAACTGTTGAAATTTTTACTGGAATTTCATTAGTTATAAAAATTAATTTGGGGAAAACACAAATCTTTATGATATTGAGTCTTTCAAGCCATGAAATATGTCTTTTCATTTAATACTGGTCTTCTTTAATGTATTTAAACAAAATGTTCACTTGTTTACACATAGTTTGCCTCTTTTGTTAGATTTGTTACTCTGTACCTATTTTTGTTATTGGGCAAGTGGTATTTTTTAATGCTTCATATTCCTTTTTCATGAATTGCCATGTAAGCAGGATCATCAGTACAATGTTATGTGGAAATGATGATAGACAACCTCGTGATTTTAAATGAAAAGCTAATACATTTTACCTTTAAGAATGGTGTTTGTCCTCTTTCCCCGTTATCTGTTCTTGCTTGCTTATTTGTTTTGTTGATTAGGTTCCACTTATAGGTGAGATCATATGGTATTTGTCTTTCATTGCCTGGCTTATTTCACTTAGCATAATGGTAGTGGGAAAAGAAGGGGAGGAGTCATCAAGGAACAGGAATAAAGACCCAGGAATAAAGACCCAGGAATAAAGACAAAGGAGGGAACGATGGAGGGTGGGAGGTAGATGGGGTGGAGGAAAGTGGTGGCAGGAAAATGGAGGCAACTGTATTCGAACAACAATAAAAGAAGAATGATGTTTGCTGTTTATTTCTGATAGACTTTATCAAAATTTAAAAATACCCTTTCATTCCTACTTTTCTATGAGCTTTTATAGCGAATGTGTATTGACTTAGATCAAGTGCTTTGCTTGCATTTATTGAAATAAAATTGTCTTCTTTAATCTATTAATGCAGTGAATTATATTAATGATGTTTCTAATAATAAATTATCTTGCATGCTTGGAATAAGCCCAATTTGGTGACGATGTGTTCTTTTTTTAGACTTCACTGGATTTGATTTGCCAATAGTTTGTTCAGGATTTTTGCATCTCTGTTCATGCCTGACATTAGACTGCAATCTTTTCCAGCTATTTATTGCCACATAACAAAGTTCTCCCAAACACAGAGGCTTGCAACAGCAACGCTTTCACCATGTCTCTAGATTTTGTTGGAAAATTGGGTAGGCTTCACTAGGAAATTTCTCATACGGCACTGACTGGGATCACTCAGTGGTATTCAGTAGGGAATAGACTGGGCTGAAGTTGAAGACAAATTCAATTGAATGCCTGGTGCCTTAGCAGGGAAGGCTGGATTGCTAGGCTCAGAAGGGCCCCTCCATGTAACGGCAAGGCCAGTCTACATGGTCTATGTAGCAGGAGAGCTGCCCTTCTCATACAGTGGCTCGGGCTCCAAGGACCAGTGCAGTTACCGCCAGTCCTCTTGAAAGCTAGGTCAGAAACCAGCATAGCACCATTTGCTCTCTCTTTTATCCATATAAAGTCTCAGGCAGTGAATATCATAGAGGAAGGGATATAAACCCCACCTCTCTATGGAAAGAGTGTCAAAGAATTTGAATACATGTTTTATTTACCATAACACCTGTGTATAATTTGGTTACCAAGGTAAAATTAGTCTAATAACATGAGCCTGAAATTTGTCCTCTTTATCTATTCTCAAGGAAACATTTAGTAAGATTGTAATCATCTGCTTCTTAAATGCTTGGCAGGAGTTTCCTCTAAAACAATTTGTCCCTGCTGGGTTTATTTTTTTGATAAAAATAATAATCCTAAGATTTTCTAGTTTTCTGTTTCTTCTTGAGTCACTTTTTGATGTCATTTTTTAAAAATTATTCATTTGGTCTGTTTTCAATATATTGCAAAATTCTTCACTGTATTTTTTTATTTTGTACAGGATACATAGTTTTGTCCACTTTATTAATATTACTTATGAGTTTTCTTTATCAATGTAGACAAACTTTGTTGATTTTAGTAATATTTCAGAAAATAACATTGTTGATCACTTCTATTATATACTTTTACTATTTCTCTCTATTTAGATTAATTCTTTGTGTTTTTTACATATTTTTCTTATCCATATCTTGCCCACTTCTAAAACTCCTTTATACATTTTGAATATAAGCTTTTTGTTTACTATAAGTGTTACAGATACGCTCTCCCACTCTATGACCTGTCTTCTCACTTGTTTGATGAATGGAAGTCCTTAATTTTAAGGTACTTGAGTTCATCAATCTTTCTTTTCTGATTAATGTTTTCTGTGTGCTGCTTAAAAAATTCTGTTGCTATCCTCAAACTAATGAAAACATTCTATATTGTTTTCATGAAGATCTAATGTCGTTTTGGGATTGATATTCGCATATGGTTTCAGGCAGGGATCACATACCACTTTTGTCTACATGGATATCTAGTTAACCCAGAACTATTTATTGAAAAGATCCTCCTTTTTCTAATGTTCTGTAGTTCTGTCTTTATCATAAATAGATATATGTGTGAGGGTTTGCTTCTGAGCACTATTCTATTATGATAATCTATCCATCCTTGGTCTGGCACCACTATTATTATTACTGTAACTTCATAATAAGTTTAATATCAGATAGACGAAGTTTTCTCATCTTGTTCTTTACTAAGGTAGTTGATTATGCTTGACTCTTGGCTCTTTGCATTGTCCTATGAGTTTTAGAATCAATTTATTGATTTCTACTAAAAACCCATCAGAATTTTCACTGGGTTTCACCAAATCCAGTGGCTCAAAATTAACATATTTGAAATAATGATTCAAGCCATGTTCCTCTGTTTACTTAGGTCTTTTAAATTTTTCTCTCTTTATTTTTTATTGTGTTTTGAATAGTAGTCTTGCACAACCTTTGTCATATTTATTTCTAAGTATTTGTTGTGTGTGTTTAATGCTATTATAATTGTTATTTTATTTAACTTCCTAGCTCATTGCTAATATATAAAAATACAAATGATATTTCATATCAAATTTCTGTGTAAAAACTTTCTAAAATTATTTGTTAATTCTAGTAATTTATCAGGGATTCTTTTGGATTTCCTAAGCATAAAGTTACATTGTGCATGAATAATAGCATTTTCTTTCCTTTCCAGTTGTAATATTTTTATTTCTCTTCCTTGATATATTGCACTGGCTAGAACCTAAAGGAAAGGATCAACTCAGAGTAACGATAACCAAGCCCTGGCCAAGTGGCTCAGCTGGTTGGAGCATCATTCCATACACAAAAGGGTTGTGGGATCAATTCCTGGTCAGAGCACATACCTAGGTTATGAGTTTGAACCCCAGTCAGGGTGCATATGAAAGGCAACTGATCAATGTCTCTCTCTCTCTCCCCTTCCTATCTCTCTAAAATCAATAAATATATACCAAAAAAAGAGTGATGATAGCCAGTACCCTTACCATTGTTCTTATCTCAGAGAGAAAATTTTTATTATTTTACCATTGAATGACATCTGCTATAGTTGAGACATATTGAATTTAAGTTTTCTCTGATCACAAAGAGTCAAGCTAAAAAATATCACCATTCAGTTTTTTGTTTGTTTTAGATTATCTTATTTTTATTGTTATTCAATTGTAGTCATCCTCATTTTTCCCTCATTACTCTCCCCCGTTCTCCCCACCATTGTCTGTCCTTGGGTCCTTTATACACGTTCTTCGAATTGACCCTTCCCTTTCTTTCTCTCATAATCCCCCTTCCCCCTCCCCTCTAGTTACTGTCAGTTTGTTCTTTATTTCCATGTCTCTGGTTCTATTTTGCTTGCTTGTTTGTTTTGTTAATTAGGTCCACTTATAGGTGAGATCATATGGTATTTGTCTTTCACAGCCTGGCTTACTTCATTTAGCATAATGCTCTCCAGTTCCATCCCTGATGTCGTGAAGGTAAGGAGCTCCTTCTTTCCTTCTGCTGTGTAGAATTCCATTGTGTAAATGTACCACCATTTTTTGATCCACTCATTTGCTGATGGGCACTTAGGTTGCTTCCAGCACTTGACTATTGCAAAGAGTTCTACTATGAACATTGGAGTGCATAGGTTCTTCTGAACTGATGTTTCAGGATTCTTAGGATATAATCCCAACAGTGGAATTGCCATATCAAAAGGCAGTTCCATTTTTAGATTACCTTGTATCAAATTAATGAACTTTTATTTTGTTTTCAGAATCTTTACTATCAATAATATTAAATTTCACCAAATATTTTTTCTGACTCTACTGAGATGATCACACCATTTTCTCATTTATGGTGTCCATGAGGACTACACTGATTAATTTTCTAATATTGAAATGACCTTGCACTTGTGTAATAAACCAAATGGGGTTACTATTTTACATATTTTTATACATTACTTGATTAAGTTTTCTAATTGAACTTTCAGGACTTCCAAACTATGAGTCAGTTTGTCTTACAATTGGCATTTTTAATAACCTTTTTAAACTTTTATTATTAAAGTTATACTAGCATTATAAAGGGAGCTGGGAAGTGTTTTCTCCAATTGTGTTCTTCATAAAAGGGCACAAAAATTACCATTTAAAAATACTTTATAAAATTCACTGGCAAATATCTTTCTTCAAGAATATTCATATTTTCTGTTTCTTCCTGCATCAGTTCATCAGTTTTGATGTTACACTTCTTTGGACTGTTAATTTCATCTAAAGTTTCAAATTTACTTGGCATGAAGTTGGATACATAAGGATCTTTAGAAATGTAACCTTTCACTTTCAATGTTCTGTTTCTGCGTTTTCTCACTGTTTTTTCCCCTTTGATCTGTCTCATAAAGAGTTTCTCAATTTTGTTATCTCCGAAGTATCGTGTTGGGCTTTTGTTGATCTATGTCAGTTTTTTAAAAATCTGTCATTGATTTCTTATCTACTCTTTATGATTTCTATCTTTTCTCTAATTTCTTCAGGATTCATTTACTGTTTTTTCTAACTTCTTGATGCTTAGCTCATGTACTTTAATCTTTTTTCTCTTCCAACATATGAATTTAAAACTAAAAATTTTTTTTTTAGTATAGCTTTAGTTACATACCATGAGATTTACTGGTAGCATATTTATTAACATTTTAAAATATTTTCTAATTTCCATTGTAACTTCTTTTGACTCACATATTATTTAGAAGTATATTGTTTCTTTTCAAAACATTTGGATATATTATATTTATTTATTATCATTGACTTTTGTCTTAACTTCACCATGGTCAGTGAGCATACTCTATTTTATTTTTAATTTTTATTTTTTTACTTTAATCCTTTTAAATGTGTTAAGTTATACTTTCTGACTTAGCACATATTGAGTTTGAGCAAATTTTCTCTGACCACAGAGAATCAAGTTAAAAATATCACCATTCAATGTTACATTTTCTCTTTCTTACCTTCTTTGAATAACTGACTATTTTAATTATAAACTCCTTACTGTTGTTGTTGTTTTTTTTTAATTGAGGGGTGGAGGGTTTACCCTGATGGATTAAAACACAGATTCTTGATTTATCAAAGTCTAACATAATTTAGTTATTTTACTTCTTCCAGACAGAGCAGGAACCTTAAACATGTGACTTCGGTTTACCGCTCTTCACACTCATACAATGCTGTTGTCGTGTATTGTGAGTCTCCATATTTTAAAATTCAAACGCACTATTATTATTATTATTATTACAGTAAATATTTCTATAGGTTTTCCCAAACATTCACCCTTTTTGGATTTCTTAAGTTTTTCTTGCATTTCCAGTCTTCTGTTGGGAATTATTTGTCCTTTCAGAAGGTCATGCATATTACTTTTCTTAGTGTGGACTTGCTAGTGATGATTTCTCTCAGTTTTTGGCTGTGCGAAAGATGTTTTTATTTCGCTTTCATTCATAAAGAATATTTTCATTGAAAGTAGAATTCTAGATTAACAGTTAATTTCTTTCAGCTCTTATTTCATTGTCTTCTAGCCTCCATTGCTTCTACGTAGGTCATTGACCTCAATCTTTCTTCCTTTCCAATATGTGTATTTAAACCTCCAAATTTCTCCCAACATGGGTTTAGCTATATATCATGAGTTTAGAAGGTTAACCCTACTATCATTCTTTTGAGGTTATTAAAAAATTTTTTTCTGGCTGCTTTTAAGTATTTCTCTGTCTTTGTTTTCAGCAGTTTTACATGATGTGCCCATGTGTGATTTTGCTTTGGCTTAATGTCCTCAATCATTTTTGATAAATTATAAGTTCATTACCATTTCAAATACACTTCTGTTTTATTTTCTTTCTCCTCTTCTCCAGGAACACTAATTTTCCAAATGTTAGGCCTTTCTCAGACTGTTCCCTAAGTTTCTCATACTATTTCACCAATTTTCTATCTTTAAAAAAAATCTTTGAACCATCTTCTGATTTATCCATCTTCTCTACTGCTGGATTTAATGATGTCATACTCATTATTGCATTCTCATATTCAGAGTTTTTGTTTGTATGTTTAGTTCTAGAGTTTCCATTTAGTTTTCTGTTAAAATTATCTTGAACAAAATCAGCATAGTTACTTTAAAATCTGTGTCTGATACCTCCCTTTTCTGGATTTCCTATGGGGCTATTTCATCATCTATTGTTTCTCTTAAATTTTGATCATATTATATTACTTATATGCCCTTTTTATGATTTATTTACTTGGGTGCCAGATATTATATAAAAGACTTAAAATTTGATTTAGGCTTATATTGCCTTCCCAAGGAGAGAGTTTATATTGCTCTTGGCAAGAGGTTAAGGGTTCTGACAATATGGACTCACCTTAACGCAATTTTAGAAACTGAGATTGTTACAAGCTAGGTTTCAGTCCTTGCAAGGATTTGCTTCACTTCCCATTCACCACAACTCCTAGAGTGTCGCCATTTACTGTAAGAAAGAAAAAAGAAGGTAATAAAAAGAAAAAGTAACACAATGAAGAGGGTCTCAGCTCAAAGCATTCAGATTCTACCTTTCTTAGAAGAAAGATAGAATGGTCTATCTTTCTGGTCACCTTTCTTAACAGGCCCTGCTCTCCAATGTTTTGGAAAAACAGAGGCCTGAATTGAATTTCATCCAGAGCATTAACTTGTTTCTTCTGAGATCCAGCGAGTACTACTGACTTAAGAACACTCTAGCCCATTCCAGAGTCCCAGCTTAATATGGGATCTTGTCACCAGCCACTCAGCCCTGTTGCACAATAAGGAGGCTCAGTCTCCTTATTTTAGCTGCCATATTGGCATCATGACCAGGGTAACCCTGCTTCTTCACAAATGCTTTCTCGTTGCTCTAACTTTGCATCATAGACTTTTTTTTTTAATTTTATCTTCATGTGTTTGTGTTTTGGGGACGTCTAGAAATTTCTCCTTCCTGCAAGCTCAGTGGTGCAAGAAAATTACTCAATACAGGTCTTATGCAGAATCTTCTCAGTGTGTGGTAGAAGGTCTAGAAGCAAAAGTCTCTGCCTTATCTCTTTTTAACTTATCATTTTTTTAGCTTTTTGAGGAAGATGATATTCTCAGAATATTTACCATAAGGAAGACAATTTTAGGCTGAAAGCTCTTATGGAAAACACTAATTGCAAACAAAAACACACACTTCCACTAAAGGCAAATACATGTTTTGAAATTCTTTATAGCATAAATAAAATAATAAATTCTTCCTCTTCTTCATTATGTTTTACTTGCTCTAGGTGACTAATAAGTCTCACATGAGTCAGTACTATAAAAACTGAGTCTTACAGAGGAATCAACATGGTAATTAAGACAGTCATTTATTATTTAAACCTCAAGTTCTGGCTTTAAAAGAAAGATTTACACAATGGTTGTCATCCCAGTTCTCTTATTCATAAGCTTCAGAACTCTCTGTACACCGTACTAGCTGACTCAACGTGAATGGGAGTTTTCAGTAGGCGTTGAGTGAATGTGAAAAAGCGAGAACTAGACTCAAGTCTATAGCAAAAATTACATCTTTTTTAAAGTTACTGTGAAACATTTATGTTTCTTTTTAAGATTAATACATATCTAGAGAGCTGAAGTATATACAAAGAAAAGTAGGAGGTATTCCAATACCCTGGTAGCGTAAGCAGTCGAATTGGCCTATGTTGTCTAATCATTCATATTTTAACTATAAAAATAATACTACTGTTATTACTGTGTCCAAAGTCATGAGTAAAAAGTGGCATAGGGTAGTGTTAAAACTATAGACTGAGATTGGACTGACCTGTAGGCTTAAATTCCAGTTCAACTAGTTACTAGCAATTTAACTTTAGGTGAGGCTTCCAGATTCTTAGACAACTTCCCTAGGCTTCCAGTTTCTTAGACAAATATGTTACTACTTGCCTCATAAGATTGTTATGAAGCTTTCAGATATAACAACAAGTTCCTAAAACATAGCAGAAATTCAGGATATTTATCAAGTTTTTTTTCTTCAGTATGATTTTCTTGTCTGGGAAAAAATAATAGTGTTTGAGGAACAATCTTCCAGCCAAGCACCAAAATAGACCTCATGGCTAGTGAAGGAACGCAGAAAGACGTAAGCTGGTGCTCAGTCCATACTTGGTCTAAACTGGGTAAACCCTACTGGTGAGAAACAACTGGGGCATTCGAGAATCTTTGTTACAATCATCTATGATGTTTTCAGTAACAACTGAGGAACTGCTATAAAATATATCATAGGAAACTTAAGAGTCTTAAACTTGCAAAGAACTATTGGCACTGCTGGAGGAAATAAATAATGAGTTTTAAAAGATAAAAGGGGAAATGACTATTTTAAAAAGCCATTAAATGCTTGGAGTTGGAAAACAGAAGCAACTCTAAAAGTTGGTTCTAAGAAATTTATACTTAAATAGTTAATATCTAAGGTAATAGAGGCTTTAAGGAAGTACACATATAAGAAAATATAGAAATCACCAATTGATATATCTAGCTAGGTAATATAGCCTATAGTTTAAATTTTAAAGTAATTCCCAAAGAGCTACTTACCTTTTAATTCATAATCACATTTGGTAGCTGTTTATTTTTAATGTTAATATATTTTAAAAACTTTAATGTAATGTATAGTAAGCACTTGTTGAGTATTTAACTACTAGGGAGTACTGTACTGGTTCAACAAGGGATTCAAAAAAGCTCAGGATATGGTTTTTACCCTCAAGTAAAGCCATACATTATAATATCATTTTAATTGGTTGTACAAATTTGATGGTGCTGCATGCAAGTGCGTACACACTGAGAAAGAAGAGACATCTGAAAACATCAAGGAAAAAGGCTTATACCACACTGCTATTCACAAGTTTAGAGCTCTGGCCAATGTGACTCGGTGGGTCAGAGCATGGGCCCATAAACCAGAAGGTCACAGGTTTGATTCCCCATCAGGACACATGCCTAGGTTGTGGGTTCAGTCCACCACTCAGGGCACATACAAGAGGTAACTGATTGATTTTCTCTCCCTCTCTCTCCCCACTCTCCTCTCTCTCAAAAAGCAATAAAAAATGTCCTTGGGTGAGGACAAAAAAAAAGTTTTGAATAAAGAACTTTCTGTGTTTTTTCTAATCCACCCTGACAAAAATAATAGATTGCTTGTATTAATTTCAGCCTACTAGATGGAGCAGACACTGTGTTAAATTCTTTAAATATTTTACTTAATGTTCACAATAACCCTACAAGGTAGGCACTCGTTTTATTCCATTTTCTAGATAAGCAGTTGAGATTGACCTGAGGCCATACAGCTAGCCAGTGGCAGAGCTAAGTCCTGAACTTCGGCGATCTAACCAGGAAAGCGCACTTCACCACGCACTCACCACTTCATAATCAACCAAGTGAGCTGCACGTGTTTCAGATCAGCCGTTCCAAGGAAGCCAGCACTCTCTGCCAGGCTCCTCTCTATATTCTTACTCCCTTCTCTTCTCCAACATGAGCCTATTGACTTTATTTCGAAGTTGCCTCAACATTATGGTAAGTGCGATAAGTCAGAGAAAGACAAATACTGTATGATCTCACATATGTAATGTGAAAACATGAACCATGTAGAAACAGAGTAGAGTGGTGGTTGCCAGGGGATGAGAGAAATGGGGATATGCTGGACAAATGGTACAAACTTTCAATTTTAAGATGAATAAGTTCTGGGCATCTAAGGTACAGCACTGTGAGTATAGTCAACAATACTGTATTGTATACCCGAAGGTGACATGGAAGATGCATTAATAACCTCATCGTGGTAAGCATTTCACAATGTATATGTGTATAAGTCATCACATTGCACACCTTGAACTTAGACAATGTTCTACATCAATTGTATCTTGATAAATCTGGAAAAATAAAAATAAAACAAACAAAAATTTTTCATTTTCTCAAAAACCTCAGATTTCTTTATTTCAACAACTGTGTTTTCTCTTAGTATCCTCATTTGTCTTAGCACGTAACTGTAACATGCAGTAAATTTTAATTCCGTTCTAACATGCTCAGCACTGGAAACACACTTGTGAATCTATGAAGTATCTATAGCCATCACCGCACTATGGCAAACTTAGTTAAGACATCAAAAAACACATCTTGGACTCCCGCATGGCAATGACATAGATCCTGTCACACAAACAAGAAGTTGACGATATAGTGTGTTCTCAGCAAGTTTATAGTTCAACTACAGAAAGAGATAAACAAATACATGAAAAAGAGATAAACAAATACAGGAAAAAATAATTCGAGTTATATATTGCTACGCAAGAGAATAAAACGAAGCTTGTCACAGGGTTTCGTGACTCGTTGTTAGGAGACCATGGAGAAAAGAGGCTATGTAGTAAAAAAAATGTAAAAGGTTCTAAATAATACATGATAGGTTCTTTAATGCACGATTTCTCATAGTTTTTGTATGGTAATGTTCATTGTGAATTCCCAAGAGTTTCATATCCTAATGTTTTCCAACCTTTTTTGGAAAAAAATAACACTCATTTCATGAGAATTCATTGCTTCTGTATGAAAAAAAAAAAGACTGTCTTCTGTGCAAAACCTTTTAAAGAACTAGCCAGGCAAAAGTTATTAAATTCATTACATTCATGCCTCAACCTTATATGCCAACTTCATGGCTCACACTGCTCATGGCTGCCTTTCCCAAGAGCTGGGACATAGTCTCATGATTCTCCACGAAGTAGTCTGGCTGGACACTCTCAAATGACGAAGTGTAGGTGGTGAAACACTTTTGCCATCCCTAGAATCAGCCATATGAGTTGCAGGAGAAAGACACTGTTCTGACCTGAACTAAGCCAGCTTCAGGTAGGAGGTAAATATTGAACTGAGTTTGGAAATGTGAATAAGAAATTCCTTCATTAGTTCTCAACTTTAATTTCTTGTTGGAACCTAGATAAAATTATTGGTTAACGCAGTCTTTTCCTTTACCATTCTGGAGAAAGAAAGGTTGAAAGGTAAAACTGGAAACAGACACACTGCCAACTATAATTAGGCTGGAAATAGTTACTAAATATAGTCATGCATACATCAAAGAACACATGAACACCACTGAATAAGCCCCACTGGCATGACTTGAGCTTCTTTAAGCAGGCCTCCCCGTTACCGAACAGTAGCCAGGCCAGAGCGAGTCTGCCTCAGGCAGGTCAGTAATGTGTGGATTCTTGACTTCACGCAGGAAAGGTTTCACAACACAAATCCGGGTGATTTTAAGAGTAGGTTTATTAAAGCTGGGGACAGTGAAACAAGGAAGGGCCTAGGGTAGACGAAGCAACAGGGCAGACCTAGGCAGGGCTGCTTCGGCTGTCTTAGAAATGTTACAGGAAAGAAATGAGTCTAGCAGGCCTGCTTTGGCTCACTAAAAAGTCAGAGAAAAGGGGCCTTGGAGGCAGGTTCCTGGGACTAGCCTGGATGAGCTCTCGCTGCCCACTGTTTTCCTGGTTGCAAGTCTCATGAGAACCCTTAGAACTTACCGTGAAGTACGCCTGAGAAAGAGAGCCGGAAGAAAGGCATGGGCGTGCTCCCAGGAGGGAGAGCACTCCTTGGGCTCTGCATCTTGAGGGTTTTAAAGCCTGGGAGTTTAGGGGAGGTCTTACGGGAGGATCTTAATAGAATATTCATTAGTTCTTATGCTGATCCATCCTTGAGTATGGTTGGCACAAATAGCACTAATTGAATTTCTGCTAACTAACTCCCTCAGTAGGGTGATTTAAGCTCTGGTTAAAGAGGAGAAGTGTAAACCGCTTATTCTTAAGTGTCCCTGGTTAGGTAAGATAGAATTTTGAGGTTTACTAGATGATTGTAAATGGCTTGGCTGTTTAATTATCGGTCTCAGTTTCCTTACTCACTGTCCTCACTAGCTTGTCTCATCCCCAGCTTTTGGGTACGGGTGGGATGATATTAATGGTCACATCTCAAATTTCTCTCAGCTTGTCTCATCCCCAGCCTTTGAGTGCCAGTGAGGGTGCTGATGTTAGTGGCAGTGATGGTGTTTGTTGGTGCTCCTCAAACCACAAACACTTGAGATGCCTACATGGCATGGACTCCCCTATTATTTTCTCTGAGCTCAAGTCCCTCGTGTTGCAACAAGTAGGAAGAACGTCTCTCCTTAATGTGTCAACATGTCACTTTAGAACCAAGGCAGAGTTGTCTCTCTGCTTTGTGCCCCTTGTATTCCAGAGTCACTTGTGAAAATATTTCTTCAGCTTCTGTTCGGAGCACCTAGTTGGAAGACGATTCTTCCTGGGTCTCTCACATTTCCGCACATCTTATAAGCAGAAACACTAGCTGCCTTTGTTCTTGATTATCTTTTTAAGAGTCTTTGCATAGCTACAAGCCTTGGGAGGTAGAAAATCTGCCTCTGGAGCAAAGGACAGATTTGTTTACTGTCCCCAGGGGCAGAAGTCAGTCAGGCTCTCTGCCCATTATAAAAGGTTTGTGTTCTCTAAGCTTGAGGTTCTCCTGTAACACAGCACACTGCATATGCAGACATCACCTAGTCCTCTTTGCATCACCCTGTCAGAACATGCAAACATGCTATCTACTGTGCCATGCGTGATAAAATCCTTTGTCTCTGACCCAGGAGTCTTCTGTCAGCATCCATGACACTTGCCAGGTCTGTTGTTACCTGGTAATTAGGGTAAAATCTTAGACCCTACACAATTGTTGTCACAATCCTCACAACTGGATTCAGATATAAGTCCCTGGACAAGAACTGCTATGTAAGACCCACACTGTGCTATCCTGATCAGTTCTCAAATCTCCCATCAAAAAGAACCGGTATTTCACCGCGAGGAGTACGATTCACCAACAGTCTCCAGCTGTAGTACGTTCAAGATCCACCTTTGCTTTTAATCAGAGTCCGTGCCCTTCTTGGGCAGCCCCAGCCAAAGTGTGAGTAGGACGAGTGTACTAGTAGCAGGACATTTCTGCTCAGTAGGGAGCTGAGTCTCAGGGACCATCTTTGCTCCAGAGCTCCCTGTTGTGCTGGCCAAAACTTTGTCAGATCTGTAGGCTTTCTCTGCTCAATACAATTCCTTTCGCTTTTATCATTCATGGATGTTTCCCCAACAAACTCTTTGTACTGCAACTCCATCTCAGAGAATCCAACTCATACACCTGTGTCCTGTCACAGACACCAAAACCAAACATTCTTCCTCTGAGAGCACCCCATATAAATCAGTTCATATACATTAACATCTCACACGAATGTCCCTGTTTGCCCACATATTAAATGTCTGCTCATGTTTAAGTGGGAACTTTCACTGCATAAAAAATGTTCAATGTAACTAATATACTTAAAGTGATTATTTAGGCTATATTAGGTTCATGAAAGGCTGATTTAAGTTTAAGGTTAGCGTGCATAATGCACTTATTTACGTAAGACTAAAAAGCTGGTTTTAAATTTAGATATTTATAGTAAATTAATGTTTACTGTATTTCAACAAATTTAAAATGCCATTAATTACAAACATGTTGTTTTATTATCATTTAAAAAATCACCAATTAATCTATAACAATGTTAAGATGCCTTCTATTATAAGGCAAATTGCAATTTCAGTGACATAAAAATGTGAAAAAAAGGATATCTTTAATCTAATGAAATGTGGTACGTGTATGACCTTGGAATTTTCCTGGCCTCAGGTTATGTGTATATTTCTAATAGCTGAAACAGATATTAATAAAGAAAGAGTCTCCAACTCCTGAATTGCAATAATTTCCCTTACCTGTGGTTTCACTTTCCATGGTTTCAGTTGCCCGAGGTTAACCTGGGTCCAAAAAATATTAAATGTAAAGTTCCAGAAATAAGCAATTCATAAATTTGAAATTGTACACTGTTCTGCTTAGTATGGTGACATCCCATGCCATCCCACTCCCTCCCTCCCAGGACATGAGTCATCCCTTTGTCCAATGTACCCATACTGTATACTCTACTCTCAGCCCCCAGTTAGTCACTAGTAGCCGTCCCAGTTTAAGATCAACTGTCAGGGTGTCACAGTGCTTGTGTTCAAGTAACCTCTATAGTAGTGACTTTAACACTCTTTCCCAATGCATGTCATTTCCCTGACTTCACCTTGCCATGTAGGCATTGTATTACCTCACATCATCACAAGAAGAAGGGTCATGTCAGTACAATAAGGCATTGTGAGAGAGACCACATTCACATACCTTCTGTTACATTATATTGTTGTGATTGTTCTATTTTATGATGTGATTATTCATCTCTTGCTGTGTCTACTTCATAAATTAAACTTTATCATTGGTACGTATATACAGGAAGAGATACAGAATATATATGATTCAGTTCTAGCCACAGTTTCAGGCATTCACAGGGGGATTTTGGAACATATCCATGGTGGATAAGTAGGGACTATGATACTTTCACAGGACATGTGATTATCCTCAATTAAATAAGTAAATGTTTAACTTGTTACTCAAATATTAGATAAAAATCAAATAATTTTTAAAAGCTTCAAGCTTAATAAGCATATAAAAGTCTGTTTACATTATAAAGCATTGCATATAATTGAATATTTAACATTTAATACAACAGGGGACATTTTTAAATTCATAAATCTGAAGGTTAATTAAACCCCTCTTCTGACCCATAAGGTAGGTATACATTTTCTAATATTGGAATTGAAGTAGAATTAAGATATCACTGAGTCTAGTCCCTTTGTTTTTCCAGAACTTACCATGAAGCTCAGAGGGTGAGGTACATTTCCTTACAGATGATCAGTGATGGAGCAGAACTAGAGCCTCCTGCCTAGGGGCCTTGTGCTGAGCAGTTCTCCCCACCCCTCCCCTGCCAGCGTTAGACCATCACATGTGCATTGGAGCGGCCTCCTAAAGCCGCTCAGAGATGATCTTCCTCCTCAGCACAGAGACGAGATGGCCCCTTCATTGCCATAAGTAACGTAGGTGCAAACAAATCCAATAGGCTCAGAGCTTTAAAAATGAGAAAAATTTTTTCCCTTCCTCCTACTTTTTGTTTTCTTCTTAAACCATGACCCTAGTAGGGCATTATTGGGATCTACCACTCCTGGGAGGGAGATGGGACTGTTCGAGATGGTGAATTTGTGGGTTGACCATGCAGCAGCCTTTCTGTACAGCACGTCCCAGGGAAGAACCAACTGTGACAGCACCACTGCGAGGTAGGAGAGACGATGAAGAGTTGGGGAACCAATTCAACTCCCACTTCCCCCCCAAAATATATGGCTCATGAGCACTTACAAGCAGAAAATTTAGCTATTCCACAGGAATATCAAAGAAACTAAGGAAGTTTGGTGATGCTTGCTTTATCATGACATAGAGGAAAGAAAATTTTGAGTTTGTCTTGAAACATTTCTGTGTCTCTCCTTTTGCACCTCAAACCCAGTGTAAACTGGTCTGGCAGCATGAGATGACTTCCAGGCTTCCCACCCTGTCCCTCTATCTGGGGGTCAGTCAGGAGGCCATCAAGTGACCCAGCTGGCAGAAGATTTCTGGCTTTTCCTCTTTTTTAAGCAATATTGACCATTTTATTAGAAAATTTCATCACATAGAAACATCAAGGACTACAGCTCACTCAGCGGCCCCCAATATTTTTGGCACCAGGGACCCTTTCGTGGAAGACAATTTTTCCACAGACCACGGGAGTTGGGAGGATGGTTCCAGGATGATTCAACCGCATGACATTCAATCTCACCTCCTGCTGTGTGGCCCCGTCCCTAACAGGCCCGACCAGTACTGATCTGAGGCCTAGAGGCTGGGACCCTGTCTCACAGGATCCAGGTGGCACTGGTTCAATTAAAAATAAAAAGAAATTTAGAGATTAAATGGAAGGGGAAAAATAAGATCACCTGTTTAGACAAAAAATGGGGTTGGGGGGTTCTACAGAAAGTAACCTCACAGGGTGACCTGATCACAAATTCCTAACTGGGCAGGTCATGGCGGGTAGTCATGCTCCAGGCTTGAAACTTGGTAGTCAAAGGTCAACCTTTTGCCTTAGGCAAACCTGTCTGTCCATTGTGTCTGTGCATCCAGATTAACAGGCCTTTGAAAGAAACAGCAACCACCCTCCAGAGAGCACAGAATCATGTCAACTGTCCCGTAATCCAGTCCTGGCCTTGCTTTCTCCCACCTCCATGTCATCTTCCTTACTTTCCCCTCTTTAACTTCAAATGCATAAAAGAAACTGCAAAACTGTAATTCCCCAGAGCATTTGAGATCTTGCTTCCCAGCAATTGTCGTCAATTTTGCTCAAAGAAATGCTTATAAAATTCTTTACAGGTCTGGATGTTCCTTAGGTTAATACCAGTAACAGACTGATTTCTTTTCCCCACTTTTTAAATTGCTCCATCTGGTCAGCAAAGTGCTGGGTTGCTGAGTTCACTGATTTATAGGGAATATTCTTTTTATGACATAACACCCATACCACAGGTGTTTATTAAACATTTATCAAATACCTATGATGGGCCAGGTACTGACTGTTTCTCATATATATTTTCTCATTCAATTTAATCCCCTCAACAGCTTTGTGAAGTGCTATCGTCCTGAGTACACAGATAAGAAAACAGGGATGTACAAAATTCTAAAAAACTGATTGATGCACCTATACCAGGTAATTTCAGATTACTACTCATGATGTCCTCTTCTTTAAAAAAAAAAAATTAAGTTTATTGGGGTGGTATTGGTTGCATGATACCTTCTTTAAAAATCAAGTCAGTATGTTTTTTTCCCTCAGGTTTGTGATAAAAAAGGGGTAAAAAAGATGTCCAGTCATATCAAAATTAAAAACCCTGCACCTAAAATCAAAATTGCAAATTCACAGGCTTCTCACCAAATGCTTCTCACCAGAATAAGCTTTATCCTGGGCTTTTCCAAGCAGCATGCTGAGTAATGTCATCCAAATTCACAATGACTAAAAATGAGCCTATTTGTGTTGAGGTATGAGAAGGTCAATAAACTGGAGGTTTTCCTTTCCCAAATTCTGCCTTGGAAACAGGCAGAGAGTATAGCAAATCAGAGATAAAAATATCACCCTTATGATGGATATGGCGTAAATGTGTAGCAACCACAGTCTTCCTGATACTCAACCTCAGAATGAAATTGACTCTCTACACTTCAGCCCTGACCCCTGTGTAGTGAGGCAGTGCACCAGGGGTGCCAAGTCAGGGTTGGGGAGCAGAGTCTCCCCTTATTCAGCTGGTGGCATGGAGGACAGAATGAAGAGCTCCTTTAGCAGGCAGGCAAATCCCAAAGACAAAGGAAAGGAGACAGAAGAAGAGTTATGCCTGCCCAATTTCTTATCCCAAACTCAGCATTAAGCAACAGCACTCTTTTCCCCAGAGGAGGTGGACAAAGGGCAGGACTGGCATGCTAATTCTCGACCCTCCTTCTGAAACCTCAAAGTCTGAGAAAGGAGGGATTGCCCTCCACCCACACACATGGACTATGTAATATAGTCTGTTCTCTTCATTTTGGACATGTTGGGTTTCGGGCATTTCAGGACATGACCATTTTAATAGGAAATTTCATAATATTTGATTCCGAACAGTCAAAAGGGAATAAGAAGTGAAATGACACAGTCCTGCGGTGGGGCAAGTCGAGGTTTAAAAAGGCAAAACATCATCGTGGCTTGTATTATATGTATAAGATAGACAAATAGATGTAGAAAATTTGAATTATATAGAAAGGGAAAAGAAAATGCCGGGTGAGGCAGGATTAAACAGCCACTGGTTCACTTACATCTCAGAATAAAGGAAAGCCTCCAGGTGACGCACGGGCCTGCAGCAATGACTCGGCAGGTGGAGAGCGGGCTTGTGGGCAGGTGAGAAAGGAGGAGGCAGAGAAGGGTGGATATGAAGCAGGTCTGTGTTTGACGTTAACACCTCCTTTCAAAATGGTACTGAAAGAGGAAAGGGAAAAGGTCAAAATTAAAAGTGACTTATGTGTCCCCCAGAGCCTTTCCTCTCCTCCCCCACCTGGGAGTTGGGCACTGGGCTCAGGTGAAAGTGAGATAGGGTATGTGGCAAAACAGCTGCGATTGCTAAACGCTACAGGAACTGCCAAGAAGTAAGAACCATCCCACCACCAGCACCAAATGTATGTCTTAAAACCAGCAGAGATGAGCTCAATACAACATGGTGACTAATTTCACCTAACAGGAACCCCCAGCCTCATACATGCATTGCAACACATCAGCATGCTAAGTGACACAGCGTGTGTCCCCATGATTGGACATGGAAAGCCCATATAAGGACACAAAATGGCCCATGGAGCTCCTCTGAGAAATCTCCGCCCTTTTCTGGGGAAGATTATGAATATTCCTCCCTGTTATTGAACACCCCACCCCCTGACTAAATGAACCCCAGTAAAGGAAGCAAATTCCGCTAAAGGGGGTTGCTCTGTCTGTGCAGTACCCATTCTCTGTCTCACTGCTTCACCAGTTGTGGGGTCAATTCATGGCTCTCCCACCACCCAGGACAAGTGCTGGCCAGGTTGTTCCTGGCCAGAAGGAATGGGTGTTATTTTGGGAATGGATTGCAACTCTCTCTTCATCTCCTCTTGGGAGTGGCTTCTTGTCCTGTGACTGCTTCTTGAATTTTGCCTTCCGCACATGCACACTGATGTAATGTAGCTCCGGGCCACATGTAGCTTTGTGGAGCCTGGACCCATGCTGCCTTTGTCTGGGACCACTTATGTTATATGGGTGTCTGCCTCGCAGCCTGTCAAGGCCAGGCAGGTTCACTCTGGATTCAGGCAGAGGGAAGAAAATGCACGGACCCAGGAAGATGCTTGATATGCCTTTATTCAAGGGTGGGCAATCCACAAAATGCTGCAAGTCGCATGTCCCCCTGCATGTCCCTGAATGTTTCACAGCAGAGAGTCCCACCTCCCTTATATACTACATGCACACAAAGCCAGCAAGGTGCCAAGATACTGTACGGCACAGCAAGATTCTGTGCATGCGAGCCTACTCAAGGCTATGGGAACAGTTTATCCTGCCCAGTCTCAAGGCTATGAGATCACAGCTTGCCTTCTCTGCACTCAATCTGGGTGAGAGAGCCACACTGACTCTGTTTACCCTACAGTGTCCAATCCACGGCCGACAGGCTACACACAGCCAAGGATGGCTATGAACGCGGCCCAATGTGAAACCATAAATTTACTTAAAACGTGAGATTTATTTGTATTCATTAGTGTTTGTGCATTTAATGTGTGGCCCAAGACAACTCTCTTCCAGTGTGTTCCAGGGACGCCAAAAGGTTGGACACCACTGAGCAGGCCTCAGACTGGAGCGGGTAGAGTCTGCCTCACAGGGCCCTGCTGCCGTAGGGTCACTCCCCTGAAACGTGAGTCACAAATGGCATGTCTACATCTGCTAATCCACCTGGTGGGGTTTTTTCAGAATATCACTAACACTTAAGCAGTTCCTCTGTTTGGGGATACTGAACACCAGTAAACTCACTTCCACTTTAAAATCTATGCTGGATCATTTTTTAACTCTTTTCTGCACGAAGCCAAGGACCCACAGCGGGCAGCAGACTCTCAGGTTCCTGGCCCCAGGAACACCGGTATTGAAAGCCCTAAGCCAGAGGAGCTACAGAAAACGCGGCAGCCTCTCCACTGCCATGGGACTTAGGTCTAGCAGTTCAGTCTCAGGTCTGGAATCGCCACTCTATGTTCTAGTCCTGAGGGCTGTTGGAATTTCATGATGAAATATTGGATATATCACTTCTGCTGTTTCTCAGTTCTTTAGTAATAAGATTAAGACACTTAATTTTGCAGCTTTGAACTCTCAATAACTCTTATAAAATACTTTCCATGCCCCCAAATGGCCACCAGCAGTAGCTAGAGGGGCCACCAATGTTCATCTCATTCACTGTGCGTCAGAGGCCCAGGTAGAACTCCAGCCCTGGCTGAGGCCATTTCTCTTGGCTCAAGCCTAGTGGTCTGTAGCGGGAACCATGTTAGAGATAGTGAATAACACACCAAATAGGGACCCTAATTTCTTGGGGCAAACTGCCTAGAAAACCCTTCTGACTTTAATTTACCCAGATCTCACTCATTTTTTATTTTTTATTTTCTTAATTTAATTTAATTTTTATTGTATTTTTTCCTCTTACACCTTCTTTTAGCCCTCTTATACTTCCTTCCTCCCCCCATAATCACCATACTGTTGTCCACGTCCATGCATCATTTGACTTTTTTGCTTGATCCCTCTACCCTCTGAACCTGCAGCTCCCCCACCCCAGCTGTCATCAGCTTTCTATCTTTGAGTCGGTCTCTATTTTGCTTGTTAGTTCAGTTTGTTCATTAGATTCCACCTATGAGTGACATCATACTGTCTTTATCCTTCTCTGACTGGCTTATTTCACTTAGCATAATGTTCTCCAGATTCATCCATGTTGTCTCAAAGGGGAAAATTTTTGCCCTGGCAGTATGGCTCAGTGGATTGAGTGCTGGGCTGCATACCAAAGGCTCACTGGTTTGATTCCCAGTCAGGGCACATGCCTAGGTTGTGGGTCAGGTCCCCAGTAGGGGATGCACAAGAAGCAACCATACATTGATGTTTTTCTTTCTCTCTTTCTCCATCCCTTCCCTCTCTAAAATTAAATAAATAAAATCTTTTTTAAAAAAAGGGTAAAAGTTTTCTTTTTTACAGCCAAGTGGTATTCCATTGTGTAACTGTCCCATAGTTGTTTTATCTACTCATCTACTGATGGACGCTTGGGCTGCTTCCATATCTTGGCAATTATAAATAATGCTGCAATGAACATAGGGGTGCCCCTATGTTCACTCATTCCTATAGGTGTTCACTATAATGAATTCTAAACCACTACATTCTACGGCCTCTCCCTCCTTTGATCCTGGAATAATCAACTGCCTTTACTCTCAGCAGTTCACATATTCTAAGTTCTCAAACAAAACCATGTAAAGGGATTCCAGGCCCCTTACAAACAAAACACCTACAAGCAGATACTGAAGCCTAAACCACCCTTTTTCTGTTTGTGTCAGGAATTTTAACCTGGGAGGTAATTTATAGTGTCCATAAATGCCTTTGGAGAATGAGACTGGAGGTTAGGTCTGTGAATCACCTAAAATTATATGCAGAATTGTATATATGAGGTCTGTCCAAAAAAAGCCCAGCCACTATTAATTTAAAGAGAATGGTTTGTGTGAGATCAATGTAACCTGGTAGCCATTGAGAGTGGACTGGAATGTGCAAGCGTGAACAATGGCGACTTCGCTGTGCTAGTCAATGGGGACGATAGACGTCATTGAGTGAGCATGGGTACTGTGTGGCCATCACATTGATAAAATGACTGAGTGAGTAGAGGAATGAATCTGCATCAAATTTTGCATTAATCTTGAACATTCCTCCATGGAAACTATTCACATGATTCAGAAGACTGCAGCTATGAACAACAGGTGAATGGCAGTTTCATCACCACAACATGCCTGCTTGTGCATCACGTCTCATGTAAAGTTTTTTGGTGAAACATCCAATCTCCCAGGTGACTCAGCCCCACTACAGCCCAGATTTGGTGCCCTGCCACTTCTGGCTTTCCCCAAAATTAAAATCACCCTTGAAAGGGAAGAAATTTCAGACCATTGATGAGATTCAGGAAATACAATGGGGCAGCTGATGGTGATTGGGAGAACTGTGTGAGGTCCCAAGGTGCCTACTTTAACAGGACTGAGGTTTCATTGTCCTGTGTACAGTGTTTCTTGTATCTTGTATAAAGATCCATTCAATAAATGCTTCTAGTTTTCATATACATGGCTAGATATCTTCTGGACAGCCCTCATATACGCTGTTTCTTGAGGATGAATGCAAAGTTTTCTTTGGATTCTCAAAAGAATATTGGAAACAAAAAGTTAAGGTCTTCTGGTTTACTAGGTTTCAAGCAATTATGTCACTTTTTAAAAAATCATTATAATGAGCCTGGCATCCATTTTACTTTAGCTCCAATTTCTAACAACAAAGAATGTGATTTCCAGGAATATGTTCTTTTTAGATTTTTAAGTACCATTAAGAATTTTAAATGTAAAGTTCAATAGAGCTTATTGTGAAGATTTTTACCTATTTTATTATGTAAATTACCTAAGGGCTTAAGGCAGCTTGCTATCATTTTACACTATATCATGGAGGAGAAACTTGGGCACCTAAATAGAAGGAGTGGTAATTAATTCTCACAAGTTACAGTGAGAATCCTAGCCATTAGTGCCAAAAACTGGAGCTGAAAATTACTGAAATATGTGTCTAATAGAACTGCCTTGTCTCTTTCAATCTCTGTCATCTGATCCTTATATTAAGACCACCAAAAAAAGACCTCAAATTTCCAGAAGGAGGTGAATTTTTAAAAATCTAGTTCTTAATCTTATAAACATTCCTAAATACCTTTATACTGTAGTTGGTTTTGAACACCCCGGAAACAGCTGCAGCAACATTACATATTTCAGGGGGTACCAAGGGGAAGGAGCTTTAAATAAATATTTAAACAATGAATAAATACCTTTCCCCTTAGATCACAATTGTAAAGCCTAGGTAGAGAAGAAAGAGGGGGAAAAAAACAGTTCAGTTTTAAGATTGCCTTTTGGGCATTTTCTATTTATATTTGAAACGTTAAATAAGTTCTTTGTAGTCCGAACCCATACAGGGGAAAGGATGCATGTAGCATTAAAGAGAGAGAGAAAATGACTCTAAAATCAAACTCCTGAAGGAAAAACACTGCAGAAACAGTGCATAATAAAAATACTAGTTTATATGGTTCTTAAATAAGAAGTGTTACATAAATTTTAAAATTAGATGTTTTCATGTTAACCCTATGGCACTCCTTCAATATTAACAAACAGCGGTATTGCTGCTCTAACTGTAATGATGACACAAAGTGGTAAGTAATGTGCCCAGGATGGAGAGCAGGCTAATAATAGAAGGAAAGGCAGAGCCAAGGGACAGATGCATGTTTTCCTCACAGAGATACTGGTGCAAATTCCTTCAGAAACGTAAGACCTCATATTAACAGATGTCTTTCAAGGTTAGCACCATAAGGAAAGCCAGTACAATCTTTCACATTATAATCTT
This sequence comes from Micronycteris hirsuta, assembly GCA_004026765.1. Classification (NCBI taxonomy): domain Eukaryota; kingdom Metazoa; phylum Chordata; class Mammalia; order Chiroptera; family Phyllostomidae; genus Micronycteris; species Micronycteris hirsuta. The sequence goes on along the minus strand of PVJI01005780.1, from coordinate 20,808 downwards.
TAAAACTTGGAACTAAACCCTGGCTGGTGTGGCTCAGTGGTTGAGTGCTGGACTGTGAATCAAAGGATACCGGTTCGATTCCCAGTCTAGGGCACATGCCTTGGTTTCAGGCCAGGTCCCGAGTAGAGGGCTCATGAGGGGCAACCACACGTTAATGTTTTTCTCTCTCTTTTTGTCCCTCCCTTCACCACTCTAAAAAATAAATGAATAAAATCTTATTTTTTTAAAAGGTTTAGAAAAAAACTTGAAACTAAGAAAGAAGATAGCTCCCTGGATTTTGTAGTCCAAAGTCCTGTAAAGCATCATTACAACTGAAAACCTAAACACTAAAAGAGAGCTATTCTTCAAATTAAGGATACAGTAACATAGTAACAGACCCAAATATGACAACACAGCAAACTATACAGTATCTACAATTAGAAATAAGAAAACTGACATTCTTCAATTTTTATACTTTATGATCTCTGGAGTTGTTTAAATTTTAAATCCCCATTTCCTATATGATCACTATGTATTCTATTATCATTTTGGGGTTGGTTCATTTCTTAAATGAAGTTCAGTGCAATTCAGGAATAATACAGCGAGTTAATCCAGGGCTGCACCCGGCACATAATTATTTCTAAAAAGATCTGCTAAGTGATATAAATTCAGTGAAACAGAGGTGTTTAAATAGAATAACTCACTGAATTTATTCACCAGTTCCATTAAAGGAAGGAGGTAAATGGTTAAGCAAAAACATTCCTCTTTCTCTTCCTTTTTCCAGCCGTTTATTTTTGTGGCGGCATCGCTTGTGCACATCAGGACTTGTAAAGTACTGTGAGAAGTGTCAATCATAAGCCACAGAGAGCAGAGCTTTCAAGGTAATACCAGAGAAGGGAAACCAAGAGGTGAGGTTGAGAATGACAGAAACCAAGCAACCTTATATAATATATTACCAGCAAGAGCCAAGCATAACAGAAAGAACTGGAGGAAGATGACAGGGAGGAGAGATTACATAAAATACTAATGTGCCCCCAGGGTTCTGGGACTAAATGGTGAAGGCTATGTCTAGATAAACTAAGAGAGTTCATTGTAAATTTGGAGTTCAGAGTATAAAATGACGTGAATAAAGAGATAAGTGCCTGAGTGCCCAAGATGATGACAAATGCATTCGCAGCCATTCCCGCAGGGGCTTAAAGAATACACTGATTACCCGGAGCTCCCTAGAGGCCTGAAAGACTCAGTTCGCGCTGCAGGGGTAGGTATGCTGCATACCTTAATCACGTCTGTTATCAGTGCCATTAACAGCAGTCCTGTCACCATCCTTACTGAGCTCCCTCTCTTATCCGTGCCTTACCAGTGTCCAGGTTCATAAATTACGTCCGTCTACCTGATCTCAGCTTACCTCTCTTGCCATTTAACTGCTTCAGGCCTTTGGGGAAGCAATTAATAAGTCCTTGTCCCAAAATGCTAAATGACCCCTCAGGAACTGAGAAACGTTATCATAGACTCCCTTTATGAAGAAAGCAGTGTGTTTCCTAGCCACCCATAGAAATAGGCTCAGGACAGACCCAATGTATATCTCAACAGTCATCCACAGGTGTGTTCATTCTTTCATTCATTCATTCACTGAATAAAGATATACTGAGCACCAACTGTATGTTAGGCTTTGTGACAATGGAGATACAGAGTTGACAAGCAAGTCCCTCCCCTCGAAGAGCTCACAGTCTACAGGGGAGATCCATACAACAGTGACCTACAACGACACTGTCTTTGTTGTACGTCGATCGCTGCCCGGTGGTGGCACAGAACCTTCAGGACCTCCAGTAAGTCTACATGGAGGGTCATGGAGAGCAGACAGGACAAGGGAAGTATTACACGGATGTCTCCTAAAGGATGAGCGGAAACTTGCCTGGGTGATAAATACATAGAGGGCATTACAGAAAGAGCATGCAATTTTACTTATTGTGATAAAGTAAATATTATGTGACAGGAAATTATGATTCCACCATTTCTTCAGAGTTGTTCATCTTATTGGGCCAGGGATTCATGTGATTTTAAAGTGTTATCATGAGCATTTGTCAATGCCACAGAGTGAAATTTGACCCTCTCACCCCAAGGGTCTCTCTAGCGAAGTTGCCTTATCCGTGTCACGGGGCTCATCACGTCCTTCCCCAAATCATGTGGCACCACTGCCTGCCTTTTTCTGCCTTATAAACACCGCGTCTCTGTTTCCCTCTCCACCCCTTGGTCCGGTGCAACAGCACTATGTCACTCTCATTTCATCCTATTCCTCACAGGTAGAAAGAAAGAAAAGCAGAAGAAGAAGACGGCTTCCCTTTGGAGTCCTTCATAACTACTTGGTTTGTGTAACACCAGATCTAAGCTGTCTGACCAACACATTCTTATCCCCCTGGTCACATCTGAAAAATTTCCCTGTTTCCTGCTCCCTCAATCTTTTATCTCACTCTTCCAGATGGGAAGGTTCAGGTTCTTGTAAACCTCGCCCTCAAATTTTGTGGGGGATGTAAAAGACCATCAGGAATTTCTCATAGTCATAACCACTAAGGGTAAATGAGAAATCACAGAGACTATAGTTGTAACATAAAGGTTACAAATAATGTCCAATTGCCAGCAGAATAGCTATAACTCTACCCATTCTCTCCTACTCAAAAAAAAAAACATATTAAAAAGGATGTAAATTAGGGTAAGTTTTAAATAGATAATCTTGACTCTGCCATAATGAATCTACAGCTAATTTACTAAAAAACACAAGCATTTTAAATATGAACAATATTACCCATTATTAGAGCTGTCTCTCCAATGGGTATTCATGTCAGTCTGCCTGACACCATAGCTGATTCTACTAGCTGTGCTGGAAGACGGAGTATTGGCTTGTCCAACCTTGTTTGTCGCATTCTGGTGTTCTTCTAATCTTAACGCCTTATCTGCATGGTATGTGGAACAGTGAGCAGTACTTGCTTTATGCCATGGTCATGGACATGGTGGAGTGGCCTCTTTATTGAGAGAGAATAAAAGGCAGAGTAAGAGGCTAAGCAAGAGAGTAGAACTAGAGCTTAAAGCTCTTAACCATTTCCTACTTTCATTTGAACAAAGAGTAAAAAGAAGGTGGTCAGAGAAAAGGAAGGAAGGAATTTACAGATAGTGAACACTGTAATCCTCAAAGCCACTCTATGCAACAGGTGCTGTTATTATCCTATTTTACAGTCTTAATAACTTAAAGGTTAGTAACTTAACTGAGAGTACACAGAGTTAGTAAATGGGACCACCTTGAGCTCTAAATCGCCTGGTTCCCAGTACCATCTCTGTAAAAGCATACCTCCTGAAGAATGTTTTTCCCCAGTAGGACTCCACCATTAGGTTCCAGTCTTCCACGTTATTTTATTTCTAAATATCCCCACATATCTGGCAGGAACCAAAGGGTGGGAGTCAGCCCATTTCCTGATTTTCATTCACTTTTTGACTTCTTTTACAACTTCACCCAAATCAATAGGCTTATATCCTCCCATGATAGGTTTCCACTGTTCAACAAGTCCCAAATAGGCTGAAGCTCCTTTTCCAACCTTAATAAATAAGTAATTAGAAACCAGACAGGTTTATGTTTGTATCAAACCTACTAGATTAATTTATTTTACAAAAATAATCTGTAAACATGAACAATTTTAGTTCAAAATTTTAAAGTCTATTCTCTTTATTATGCAGGTGTTATACTACTATTACAGTTAAGGCAAGAATAGCTTCACTATCTTTGATAAATAAAATAACCAACCAAACCTTTACTTTTTTCATACTGCTAAACAAACAAAATTTTAATCAAAATGTCTTCTACAACTATACAGTGTGCTATTTTTAAAAAATGAAATGCTGATCTCTTTCTGAGTTGACAAATGGGTATTTTTATCATGATTGTATGGCAGTTTTTAGCAGAAAGAAAAATGATTTCTCTGAACTTCCGTTAAATAAGCTAATATTTATAAGTGTCTTGTATGCACTCAGTAAGTCTTAGCTGTTATAAACCCACAGGGAGCATTTGCTACAAGCAATCCCTCTAATTTAATTGAGAATTCTTGTAAAGCAAGGAACCTAATCTACAAATTGCCTCCAAATGTAATGAAACTTTAATACTAAAGTTAACAATTAATGAAGATGATATAACGGTACCCTTTGGAGATATTTAATTAAACATTTATTGTTTCAATCTTTCAGCTTTCTTTTAGTATTCTAAGCTCATTTTTTTTCTTTGTGCTCTCAAACATTTTTATTGGCCCTTGAAAACTTCATAGGCCCTCAGCAACACGCCTGCAGTGCCTGATGGAGAGAATGGCCGTGGCTGAGGTAAACGGGGCAGCTCTGAATGCTACCTTTCCTGGCTCCAAGTAGTATTCCTCTGACAGCCTGACTCCTGGAGAACATTTTTCCTCAGCAAGAGCTTAAAAAGTTTTCCTGAGGTTTTGGGAAGCTTTCTAAACAGAGATTCAAAGATAGTACGGTAAAGCAAAATCCCACATGCCGTTGATGAGCCAAAATTCTTAAGTTACTTTGCTTTAAATTCAGAGTTTGTACCAAATGCTAGGCCAACGTTTACAAGGCTATTTGTACTACAGCCATTCTACAAGGAATGTCCTTTTAAATAAAGTGGAACTGCACCTTGAGAGACAGCATTATCATGTGATTTTGAACTCCAAAATATTCAGTCTTGTGTGATCAAAGAAAAAAGTAAACATTTACCTCAATATATAAAGTGAAAAAAATATTTAATATTTCAAAGGGAATGCATTTCAAATGCTATACATATTTTTTAAACCTGTAAGAAGAAGCATGAGAAATGTATGACATGATTTTAAAAGTTTAAGACAGTGGTTCTCAAGGTGTTGTGTACAATACATCATGAGGGCAAACTTTCAAAACAATATTAGAGCATTATTTGACTCTTTCACTGTGTTGACATTTTCATTTTGCAAATTGTATTACAAAAGCAATGGTGGGTAAAACTTAGCACAAACCAACGCAGTGGCACTAAACTAGACCAATAGAGAGGGAAAGAGAAAGAATGAAAGGAAAAGCCAGTTTAGTTCTAGAATGTCCTTGATAAAGCAGCAAAAAGTTTTAATTGTATTAAATCTCAACCCTTCAGTCTGTCTTCTCAGTATCTGTGATGTAACTGAAGCGCGCATAAAGCCCTTCTACTGCTCACCAAGGTACAGTGGTCATCTCCAGGAAAAGGGTGTATTTGAGTTGCAAACTAAACTAGCTGCTTTTTTCATGGAACATAAAAAAATTCTTACCTGAAAGGAAAACTGGCAGAAAACTACAGTATTTATATTTGGGTATTTGGCAAGAATTTTGGGAAAAAAATTGATGCAGCTGGCCCTATCGCTTTAAAGAAAACAACCTAAAAACTTAATAAATTCCAAGCTTTTCAAGCTAAAATTACAATTCTGGAAAATTTTATCTGTTACCATGAGCTTGGCCTCTTCCCAAAACTCAAAACACTATTTTCTTCGTATGCTTCAGCCAAAATAACATTTTATAATAGCTCTAATGCAGAAGCAGAATCCAGGTGTCTTCTATTAATCCGGGTATTTAAAACATTGGCAAATACAAATGCCACTCTTTTCTTCTTTTGAAAAATATAATTATTTTATGTTGGCAGGTAATGATTTTATTATTTTTCATTTTAATAAATTAATATCCTAAGACTTTCTTAGATTTAATTTCTAATATGGAATATCAACTGATACAACCCATATAAGGAAAATTTCAGTGTTCCCCAATTTTCATGAGGCCAAAACAGTTCTGTGACCAAAATTTGTGAGAATTACTGACCCAAGGCTAAATGTATTCTAAGCCAGCAGCCATTGTGACATCACCGTCAGGTCAATAATCACCATAAAGTAGTCTGTGCAGTTGACCATTATTCACGAGAGCTCTCCAATTACAGCGCCCTGTAAGAAGCTCACCAACCAAGAGTGCCTACTGCTGCCCTTGGTGTTCTCCATAAGGCATTCTACAATGGCACCGGGTTCTTCCAACAAATAGTAAGAGAAAGGCCATTTAATTCTAACATTGCTTCTTTCTTTGATTCTCATCCGGTCTTCCAATACCTTGCCTCTTGTTTCATTGTAAAATATGTACAAACTTCAAACCAAAAGGGTAAAAGCTGCTGCTGGCCAGATGTGGACTTCAAATCTCTCTAAGATCAGACAGTCTCTTAAAAATATTTACCATCGATGTAAGAACAAGCATCCAGATTCAACTAGAAATTCAGCTCTGACTTCCTATGGTTGTGATCAAGATGACATCAGTACCAATGAAGAAGTGAATGTTATAGCAATGCTCCAAGATAATAAAACTGCCCAAATTGACCTCCTTGGGAAAATGATTGACATTGTCAGTGCAATATCAAAAATCCAGAGAAAGACCGACTTTTTTCAGAAGCAGATGGAGGTCCTAGAAACCAGAATGAATGTTAATGACAACAGACAATGCACAACCATTAAAGATGTCTACTCTATGAAAGAAGACATCGATGCTTTAAAGAAAAAGATAACAGAACTGAAAAACCAGAGTTCTTCCTCCGGCACTCATTGTTTAGAAGTTTTGGAAAGAGAAAAGGATAAAGAAATCTTGGAACTTCTTCACAAACTGATACAACCACAAACTTCGGAGAACACATTGGCTCCTACGGACTCCGGAATCTCTTCCGCAGAACCAGAGAAAGTGCCCAGTTATTCCAATCCTACTAATTATCTTGAGGAAAAAACAGTGTCTCCCAAAATTAAATTTCTGAAGCAAAGTAATGATCAAAATACGTTAAGAAGCTTTAAAAAGGCAAAGTCAGATATTTATATTTATCCAGACTTCAGTACATGGATCAAGCTAACTTTTGTCCATGGAGGAAAATGGGGATTTTTTCTCAGTGCTACCAGATTAGAAGAATTCATCCAGTGGCTTCTTTCTAGGCCAACCACCCCCTCTGAAGCACCACAGCTCATAACCCAGAGACACTGTCTGTTCACTGGGCCTATTGTGAGCTTGACCACAATCTGTCTCTCTGTTTTCAACTACATTTACTGTCTTTTTGGTTTTTCAAACAAGGAAGTAACTCAACTATAGAGTTAAATTCTGCTTTGCTTGGCATGAAATAAATGTAACCTCATGGCTTCAAACATTCACACATCTTAGTGGTTGCTGGGAACTCCTTGGTAGTTTGCTCACTGTGGGCCCAGGAAGTTTCTATACATCTACAGTAAGTTCAGGTGCATCGTTCCACTGGAAAATTGTGGTGCATTTTCTTTCCATGCTCTTGTTTTCTCATTGGTAAAATCATGAGGACTCATGGCCCATTTCATAGATAATTAGGAGAAAAAAAAATGAAGGAGTCAAGGGAATGAGAAACACATTTGGTAGCCCCAAATGAGTTTTCTAGCCACTCTTACCTTAGTGGCCTTTGTGTATGATTTGTGATGCCAGAGACGGGTTCTAGTAACAAAACTTCAAACAACACAGAGTGGAAAAGATACCTAACATCAAGGGTTCTAATGTTAGAGATATAGAAATGAAGCACAGTAAAAAGACAAGTTAAGCTAGAAAAATATTCATTCCAAAATGGGATTTTTCTTTCAACTTCAGCTTCATTTCTATCAAACAGAAAAGAGGAGTGGGGGAAGCTGAATATGGTACTGAGTATGGTTTACATTTTCATAAAAGGAAGCAAATACCATGTCTTGTGCGTTTGCTGTAGAGAAAAAGGGAGAAATCTAAGGAGGGATTCGTACCCAAGTTAAATTTCAACACTATATACCATAGATTCTTATATGACAAGGTCTTTTTTTGTGTGTGATCATATACTATATATCCAGGATGGACTTCATTTGTAGAGATAATAGCCCTTTGTCATAATGTAATTTTTCTAAACATCATGCAGAATAACTACAAAAAAGTATATCCTTCACCATATAACTCAGGGAGTGAAAGCTACCAACAGAGTCAGTTATATGCTGTTAAATTACAAACATTCATGGTAAATTTACTACTTTAAATTATTCTTAGTTAATAATTTGAAAGACAAGTTTGGCAATTAGCTAAAAACCACCTAGTTTCAAGTGAGGAGAAAGGTATTAAGGTGGGTATAAAGGAAATTAAGGCGGAAGTGTGATGAGAAGACACAATATTGTCTGGTACCAGGCTAGTGGTAATTATATACTACAACTTTTTTCATTTACAAACACATTTTATTTGATCCTTCTTCACAAATTTACAGATGTATGTACAAATAGTTTTTAAATATGTCAATATTCAATAGGTGCAGCATGGATGGTATCATATACCTAAAGCAAGGCTATCTATTAAACGGTTTGTTTTAAATGAAATAACCATGCTAATGAAGTAAAGTATCATTTCGGAAAAGGAACCAGCAATCCGTACATGTTTCTGAGACACGCCCGTAACGAACAACTAGCGTTCTGGCTCAGCACAGCGGGTGTGGCCCTCCCCTCAGAGAGTAACCAGGGCAGGTAGGCTGTGACACAGGTAAATGACATCACAAGCGGCTTCTGGGAAAGTGAAAAGCAACCCAACTGGTATTTGCTGGGTCATCTGAGCCCCTGTATATTTATGCACGCTTTTACCTCTCTTTCCCTTACATATCCCCTTAGCTCTTGCTTATTGTTTCCACAGAGACAAAGAATTTAGGTAAAGAGCATAGGGCTGGGAACCAGAAGACCTTAGTTCTGAACAGTCTTATACCCTACACTTACAAGCTCTGTTAGGTCATCTCAACTAGGCTTGTTTTTTCATCTTTTAAAAAAGGAATAATTCTATTAATTTAGTGAATACTTCTCAGAGTTCACTAATAGAAAGGGGTCATGGAGGACAAAAGAAAAAGTTGAAGACGTTCCCTGTGCTGTGGACACATAGCATTGAATAGGATAAAGACAACGTGTGCACACATAACTCTAATCATGATAGATGGGGATGAGCAGCAAACAGCAATGTAAGAGCTGGTACCAGAGAGAAAGAGTGAAGAGCCTGGTAGTGGGTAAGGAGACAAGGAGAGTCGGGGGTGGTGAGGGCCGTGCACCAGGCAGAAGGAGAATCAAACAAGAGCACAGGAGTGGGACCTGAGGACAATGTGGGAAATCAAAGCCACCAAGTATTTTATAAACATAAAGTACTATCAGGCTATTATTTTAACCCTTTCATGGAACACACATTCCTCTTCAGTGATCCCCATCATGTTCATTTTAACCTGGCTTTTCCCTACATACTGTTAGAGGAGGAGGAAGTGAGGAAGACATGCGTGATTTTCTCAGTCGCAAACTCTCCCTGAAGATGACTGCCCTTTCAGTTACCCACGGTCTCTGTGAGGAACAGGGGTTTTGCTTTTCAGTCAACTGTTATCATCACCTAGATAAGATCTCACATAAGTCATTAAAATTATAACTCAACTTGTAACTACATGCAAGAAAATAATTTTTCTCCAGTCCTTGCATTCAAATTCTGCCTCACACCCAACTCACCTCCATCCCACCTGGCACAGCAGAAGTCAGGTCTCTCTTGTCTACATTCCTCCTCTGGTGGCTTGCAGGGTCCTCTTCCTTCCCCTATCTTAGTCGCCGCCTACCATTTCTTTGTACCCAGTGAAAAAACATGTCTTTGCATTGTCCCTGTGTCTCCTTGCTCTCTTGCTGATTTCTCATCGTCCTCTTTGAATGAGAAGCCCTCCCTCCCTGTCCCCTCTTCCCATTCCCTCCCTGGTGGCTCATGGGATCTTGTCTTCCATAACGAGGCTCTCTCTTCTCTTCCCATCACTCTAGCAGAACCTTCCCAGTTTCTTAGATGATTCCTCTGTCACTAATTATTCCCTTAAAATATGTTTCACTTTAATGACTCCCAAATCAAAGGACTGTTAACTCAGACTCTTCAAGGACCTCCTGAGCTCCCATCCCAAGTGACTATTTATCTTCTCCACTTTGATGTCCACAGCAATCCGAAACTCCTTTTTCTTAAAATTAACCTTAGTGACTCTTCCTTTTTCTGACTTGAAGTCATTTCTCTTCCAGCATTCCTTTTCTTAATGGCATCACAATGCAAGTTATCCACAGCCCTACCCTGGGAATTACTCTTAGCTTTTTCTCTCTCATTTGATATAGCAATCATCAAATCTTTCCCTGTGCATCTTCCAACAATTCACAGGATCCATCTATATCTCTGTTCCCACCTCTACTATTTTGGTTAAAGCCTTCATAACATCTCTTTATGTATGAGAAAGTTTTCTGCTTGGTATCCCAACCTCCAGGATGTCGATAATCCAAGTCTTAAAGGTGATTTTTCTTAAATAGATGTTTTCATTGTTCCTCATGTCAAGCAAAATAAAATCCAAATTTCTTAACAGAGCCTACACAGCCCTTTCCATCCTGCATTTTTCACTTAGGAAAGTAGAGTCTCACCGTGGTGAAGCGCAAGGCTTGGACATCAGGTTGCCCTGGTCTCAGAGCTGGCTCTGTCACTTACTAGCTGCGTAACTTTGGAACAAAGCCAAAGCTTAAATTCCCAAGACCGTATCCTTATTCCTAAAATAGGAATCATGGGTCATTGCCAGGAATAATGAAGATTATTATGTGAAGTTCTAATTGCTGTATAGTAAGTGTGAAATAAATGATATCATTATTACTTCTTCATCCTCATCTTCCCATGATAACTTGACATGCAAATCACCACCCAGCCATAGTAAATGCCTTGCAGACTTTTTTTTTCAACATTGTACCTTTGTATATGCTGCTCCTACTATCTTGGTTGCCCTTCTTTTAATTGGCTAATGAGCAATAATTGGTCATTTGAGACTTAACTCAAATATTTTTCCTCTAAGACACCTTCTCTGATCCTTATTCTCTACCTCAGTCTCTGAGGCAGACCTAGGGATTCCCTCAATGACACCACCAGTGTTGACATTGATTTTGTGTGTGTGTGTGTGTGTATAATTAATATATATAATCTATATTATATATATAATCTATATATATATGACTGAGAGAGAAAGAACAGCATTTACTTCCATCACATTATTTTGTGTTTAAATGTCTGTCTCCCTCACAAAACTTTGAACTTTTTTAAGATAGCAATAAAAACATACTTGTTTATCTTGAAAACCTAAATCAGTTTTATTAATATGTTCTCAGTAATTGTTTTTAAATTAAAAGAAAGACAGAAAAGAAAGCACCATTCTGCCCTACAAAAAAAATGGGTATAAATATAATTAGATGAATGTTTATGTTGTATGTGTCAAACATGGAAACAATTGTGCTGTCAACAAAATGTCTTAAACCATTGTTGTTGCTGTTGTTGGAACTCTATAGTAAAAAAAGTAAAGACGTTCAAAAAAGAACAGACTTCAGACAGCTATTTACTGAATATCTATCATGTATCAGGTACTGTGCTAGGAGCTGTTGTACAATGGTAAACTATATAAATATGTGATTTTGGCGAAGTCCTGAAGCCCTGTCTTTTTAATTTTCTCAAGTTTAAATTGAAAACAGTTTCTGTCATAAGATTGTGTGTTAATTAAATGAGACAATGTGTATAACCAACAGGACTGAACCAACAGGACGTAGACCCTGTCCCAAGGAGTTCACGTGCCGAACACTACCTCCTTTTGTCAGCCATAAAGAACTCCAGACAAATAATGAACCAAGTGACAGACTAAATACAAAAACTCCAAAACAACTCTTGACTCCTTCATCCAAAGATAGTGTGATAAGAATAAGATAGGCTCTGAGGCTCTCCTTCTGGTCTGGGCACTCACTCAATATTCCAACACCTGAAACAGCAGTTCACTAACCTTTAATTGCACACTATAAAAATAAGCATCAGAGAAAAGTATTTGGGGCAAAAGGGAGAAACTCAGTTTAAGGTAAATAATTTAGTTCAGTTTGGAATATGAGATCTGTCCAGAGAAAGTCCAGCCATTGTTATTATAATGAGACTGGCTTGCATGAAATCAATGTAGCCTGGCAACCAAGGAGAGTGAACTGGAATGCGCATGTGTGAACAGTGACAACTTCATCGTACTAGTCAGTGGGGGCGGTAGACCCCATTGAGTGAGCATGTGTACTGTGTGGCCATTGCATTCAAAATGACTGAGCAAGTAGAGCAACAAGTCTGCATTAAATTTTTCATTAAGCTTGAACATCCCTCCACAGATATTATTTGGATGATTCAGAAGGCCACAGCTATGGGCAACTGGTGATTGGCAGCTTCATCACAACAACCTGCACACTCATGAATCACATCTTGTGCAGTTTTTTGGCAAAACATCAGATCATCAGGTGACTCAGCCCCATATAGCCTAGATTTGGTATGCTGCAACTCCTGACTTTTCCCAAAACTAAAATCCCCTTTGAAAGGGAAGAGATTTTAGACTGTCCATGAGATTCAGGAAAATACAATACAGCAGCTGGTGGTGATCGGGAGAACTGTGTGAGGTCCCAAGGTGTCTACTTTGAAGGGGACTGAGGTGCCATCGTCCTATGTACAATGTTTATTGTGTCTTGTATCTTTTTCAACAAATGTCTCTGTTTTTCATAGTGCATGGCTGGATATCTTCTAGACAGATGTCATACTTGCTCGCCTAGACAGACACTAAGAGAATTCTGTTCATTCAAAAACAGCATTCATGAACATTTATTGAAATCTGACTCTATGCCAGGAAATAACTGAGCTAATCTAGGAAGAAATAGAGATGTAAAAAATACCAGTTTTGTCCTAAAGAAACATACTTTCCAATGATGTTCTCTCCAGTTGCCAGTTATTTTGGCCTCTTGCTTAGATTTGGAGTAGAACACTACATACTTCATTAAAACTTAATTTAGTTTTTTTAATGAGACACAACCCATGTCCCATGTAGACAAATGCATTGCTATTCCTAAAAATAATGATTTAAGGTTAATTCTTCAAGCCACAAAAATACAACTTTTTCTGTATTGTTCTATACTCCCACAAAACGTAGACACTCCCCAACCTATTAGTAGGTCATTCTCCGAAACTTCATTTGTAAATCTATGTTTACAATTCAGAATGCATATTACAAAAAAAAAAAAACACACATGATTAAAGTTAGATTTGGGAAGCCAACCTATAAAAACTGAGCTACAGTATACCTGAGACATTGCTATTAATAAAACTATGATGCCAAGCTTTTGGGTCTTCCTATGCAAAGTGTATTCAGGAAAACAAATCCAAAAGGAGTAGTCCTGACAGCTGAATTGGTCTCCACTCTCTTTGTTCTCTCTTCTACCTGATAGTGGAATGAAAATTTCACAGATCAATGCCACAAGGAGCATATTTTGGGAGATAGAGGGACAAAGAACTTGGTCTAATGGGGACCAAGGAGGAACTTCAGGGATGAGAAGCTGATAGGGGGAGTTCTTGGGCAAGGAAGGAAACATGGTTCCACGTGGCTCCTGAGAATTGAGTCCAGGGCATAGGGCTGAAGTGGGGCCAGGGCCATCTTTTATAGTGTTGAAAGATTGAAAGCTGAGCTAGAAGGAAGAGAATTATACATATAAAGCACTTAGTATAAGTCCATTCGTGTTCAGTAAATGGTGATGGAGATATTGGAGACAGTGAAGTAGAGGCAAATTCATAGGTTTGCACCCTCATTTGTCTTTTGGAATACAATCTACTTGGAAAATAACTGTATTTTTGATGAATATGGAACTCCAAGCCTTTCTGTGCTATGAAATGTTAGTGGCAGGTGGAGTGAGTGGAACGGGCAATGGTTGGGCCAATGGAACATGCAGGTAGAAGTATTGCTCTAGTGGATCTTTGCAACAGAGATAGGACAGGTTTGTATATACCCTCATCTTTCCTTTTCCCTGCCCTGCTCTTTTCACCTAAAGTTTGAGGTGCAAGGGTTTGGGGTATTGGGAGATGCACCCCAGCCAGAAGCAGAGTGAGGGAGAGGGGAAAAGACAAGAAGAAGAAGAAGGACGTCTCCCACTAGGCATGAGGAATAGCTGATGTTTGATGCAGTCCTTCATACAGCAAAGATACTTCTACCATACAGAAGTAAGGCACCACACCACATGTTCTGAAAATACTAAAAAAGGCAGTGTGCCTCCACAGGCAGCTTACCCAAATGTGATGGTCAGCCTTTTTTGACTCTCAGTTACATGTTAGCTCTAAGGAATCCGCCTAAGTTTCCAGGAACAACACTCAACCAGACTCTTCCAATCTTTTCCTTTAGTCAAGGATCCAATTCGGTCTTTTCAAAAGGGGTGATCTCATGAGCCAATATTCTGAGGTAAGGTGTAACACATTTGGGATATCAGAAAAATTAAAATGTGGGTGCCACTCTCACTTATATTGACCCTCAGTCAACTTATATTTGCCAACTATAAAGATAATAATTGCTTGATGTACAGTTCATAATTAGATCACAGCCATCAGTGACATGGTTATTTGTTGTTATAGCAATATTAACAAAATTATGCCTCTGGCACTCTAATTAGGGAGCACCATAGGTGACCCAGCTGGTATTTTCAACATGTTATCAAAGAGGTAAGATAAGACAAATCAGAGCTGACTTAATGAGGTTTATGATTGGAGGCTGCTCTGAACACAGTGAGTTACTAAAGGAGACAAAGAGGAACTGATGACTGGCAGAGTCATGCAGGCCTTTAGCAGACAACAAAAAGCAGTGGAATACTAGATTAAACCTTGTTGTAAGAGATAACAATGAAAGCAGCCTTCCTTTTCAGCAATAGAATCCCAAAGTCACAGAAGGTAAGCTATAGAAGAAGCCTAAAGATGACCAAGTTCAGTGATATTTAAGTGGGAGTACCTTTAAGTGGCTTCTTAAAATCTGGTAGATTTTTGCAAATTAACTCCTTGTCAATATAATAATATTCCCATGGGTCAGGAGATGAATCCTTACCCCTGCCCTATTTGAAAATCATGACTATAAACTGCAGCAAATGCAGGAACTAAGAACAAACACCTAGATGTTAGATAGCCTGAATTAATAAGGGCTATGTTACCTACCAGGTGTGTGAACTTGCTGAGTTTCTTAAATTCTCTGAGCCAACATTCTTCTTTCTAAGTTGGGGATAATAACAGAGTATAATGCAAAATTTTGTGCTGAGGATGAAATGAGGAAAAGTACTTCGCTCAGCATCTGACACATAGTCAGTACTCAGTAATTGTTCCACGTAACTTGTGATGGTTGATTTTACATGTGAACGTGATTGGGCTAAGGGATGGCCAGATAGCTGGTAAAATGTCATTTCTGGGTGTGTCTGTGAGGGTTTTTTCTGGGTGAGATTAGCATTTGAATAAAGGCTGAGTAAGGAAGATGCCCTCCTCAATGCAGTGCACGTCATTCAATCTGTTGAGGGCCTGAATAGAACAAAAAGGTAGAGGAAGGGTGAATTTCCTCTCGGCTTAAACTGGGACATCCATTTTCTCTTGCCCTTGGACATCAGCACTCCTGGTTTGGGGGCCTTGGGACTTGGACCTGGACTTACACCATCAAGTCTCCCAGTTTGGCCCTTGGGACTCAGATTGGGATTTTCACCATTGGCCCCCTTGGTTCTCAGGCCTTTGGCTTCAAACAGGAGCTATACCACCAGCTGGAAGATGGCAGCTCATGGGAAATCTCAGCCTCCATAACTATGTGAGCCAATCCCTAATAATAAATCTCTTTCTAAGTATCTTTATCTATTGTTGTTGTCTTTTTCTCTGCAGAACCCTGACAAATACATAAGTCTGCTATCATTACTATTGAATGGGTTGGGCAGCAGTTATTCAGGATGTTAAGGTAGAAAAAGATTGAGGACCCAAAAGTTAATCCAATTCACTGAGGAGGACCCTGAGGAGGACCCTGAGATCAGGGACCCTGAGATCTGGAAGTGAGTTGCCTAAAGTTACTCAGCTTATGGGTCTGGACCATGTTCCAGGATTCAGGATGGTGGGTCTGGTGCCTTTTAGGCCACACTGAATTCTTGCATTCTGATGCCTAAGGGACTAGCAAGATGTATAGGAAATTCATGCCTAGGAGTCAAAGACACATTTAACCGTGCCTCTTACCATTTGTGTGGGGTCCGTAATGTTCCACAAAAAGGGCGATGCATTGATCAAGGACAAGAAATCTGCAGGTACTGCTGCCTAACCAAAGCACCCTTTCCTAGATCAGTCAGTCCATGTTCCATTATCTTTGAAATGTTGACCTTTCTCACATCAGAATCTGCTGTCAGTCTTCTATTATCTGAGCATTTCATCAGGGATCACATGCTAGTATTGTATGTGTGTGCATATATACACATATACATACATATATCACATCAAATGTATATGTGTGCATACATATCAGGTGTATATCATCAGTGATATTGTTCTTGTTACTATAGTTATAGGTTTAAAAAGTAATAATAACAATAATATTCTATGGCCATACCAACCTGAACGTGCCTGATCTCATCTAAAAAGTAATAATATGTGTAACAATCACACACACATATACTTCTGGTAGAAGCCTCAGATAGTATCTCTAATTGTTAAAGTATTTTTTAAAAATTGAACAGTTGGAAATAATGCTTAAGTGGCTCATATGAGCTTCAAAGAATGGTGGTAACTTATTACAAAGCCTGTCATTCAAAGAACCAACAGAATTTAAAAGGAAACATGTGTTAATATATTCAAGGTAAAACCTAGTGAGCCATTCTTAACTTGTCTTCCTTTTCACCATCTTTTAAAACAGAGTATTTCTCTTTTCCTATCTCTTTTCCTGTGTTTTTGGTAAGTGTTACTTCCACCTGTGGGTTTCTTCCTCTTCTTTGCTTCTGTCTCTCCATCTGTCTCTGTGTCTCTCCTTCTTTCCTCCTTTCATCTCAATTTTACTTAGGATGGTGTGGCAACCCATGAGGTCACATATATATTCATTTGCCAGATGAGGTCACACGTACTTTTCTTTCCTCTTTTCTCCTACTCGGTTTCAGCCCATGAAACTTTGTGTTGACCTTTCCCTATTATTCCTGATTCTGCTTCCTGGTAACCCTTGTGTATAGTCAGGATTCTCCAAAACAGGACCAATATACTTAAATATATATGTAAAGAGATTTAGTGTAAGGTATTGGCTTACTGGTAATGGAGGTTGAGAAGTCCCATGACCTGCTGTCTGCAAGCTGGAAGCCCAAGAAAGCCAAGAGTATACACTCTGGTCCAAGTCTGAAGGCCTAAGACTCAGGAGCACGGAGAGCAGAAGATTAATGTCCCAGCTTATTAGCCAGGAAGAGAGTGAATTCAACCTTCCTCCACCTTTTTTGTTCTATTCAGGCCCTCAACAGATTAGATGATGCTCACCTATATTGGAGAAAGCCATTTGCTTTACTCAGTTTACCTACTCAAATGCTAATCTCTTTTAGGAACATACACATAAATAGTACTTAATCGTTTATCTGGACATGGCTGTGGTCCAGTCATGCCAACACATAAAATTAACCATCATACCTGGTCCTGGTGCAATTTATCCTCATAGTTGTTTACCACCATATCCCATCCTCAAACTTCCCTCCCCACGTCCTGATTTCTGTTTCCAATTCATGCTGGCACCTTCTGATTTTTTCCTTTTTATGGTTGCTTAAATATACATCTCTTCTCCTGGATTGAATCTCCACTCTTATTAACTCCTTAGGGAAGCCCCTAAGGTGTTAATACTCACTAATACTCACTAATACTTTCCCAAATACTCACTACTTCCTCCATTTTTGGTCAATCTTCTCACATACCTTTCTCTTTTTACTACAACCCTTATGTTTTTTAAAAGATTTTATTTATTTATTTTTAGAGAGAGGGCAAGGGAGGGAAAAAGAGAGGGAAAAAACATTGATGTGAGAGAGAAACATTGAGCCTGTTGCCTTTCATGCCCAAAGCAGGGTCCAAACCCACAACCCAGGCATTTGCCCTGACCAAGAATCGAACCAGTGACCTTTGACTTTGTGGGTCAATGCCCAGCCAACTGAGCCACCCTGGTCAGGGTGATCCAACCTTTATTTATTTCCACCACAGAACTAATTGTAATATAGAATAAAATTGCATTATATAATTTATTTTGTATAATGAAGAGAATTGAATATGCTTTAGTTTGAACTTCAAACACAGGTGAATGGAACAAGTTATAATTTAGCTAGGGAAATAACATTAAATGCAGTAATTTTTCCTCATTATTTTCCTATAGTCAGGTAAGAAAAAAACTCTCTACCCTGAGAACATGTACAAAAAAAGGTCTTAATCTAATTTCCTTCTCTTTATTTGCTGTAATATTCTGGTCCCTTTATGGTTTCCAACACATTAATTTTTTTAAGTTCCTACGGAGAAATAGGAGGTATTTTGGTTGTTTTTTCCAGTTCAATAAAAATTGCTTTTAGAAAAAGCATGTTTTGCAGAAACGCTGATCAGAACTCTGTCATCTACAGTAATAAAAAGTCAAGAATAACATGGACAAAATAATTAGACAAAAATTTCAGGTTTTTGTAAATTACTGAATCTGAGACAGGATAGCTTGCGTAGTGCCCCTTTCTCTCTCTCTCTCTCTCTCAAAATTCATAAGTTTTGAATTTTGAAAATTATAAAATCAATTTCAATATATGTGTAAGTTTTAGAATACTGTGTGACGGAGCAGCCTAAAGAAGACAGAGAAAACTGGGAGGATTCAATTCACTATGCCTCATCTAAAGAAGCCAAAGAACTAAGCAGTCATTCATTTCCCTTTCCCTTTATGAAAACAAGTTCAACTCACAGACCAATGTAATTTTTAATCAGAAATTTCCCCAGCCAGATCTTGTGTTCTCTTTGTTAACTAAATGTGTAGGATGTCCTTTAAGCACAAGAAAGCCATGGCGGACATGGTGGGACTGGGCTGCACCAGAACCCTCCCCCCAGCAGGCTCTTCTGCAGTCCCCACTGTGGGTAGAGATCCAGGTTCTCCTAAGCCCTGAAATTTGTCTCAATCCCAAACTCCTCAATTCTAGATGATAAACAGGTCCTTTTCCAGGACATGCACTGGAAAGAAAAATAAAGAGGCTATGTCCTCTTCCTAGTGTAAAACTTAAATATTTTAATCTGCCAAATCACCCCAACTCCATGGAAATAAGTCCAAAATTGAGTGAGGTGGCACGAGCTCTCGCTACTGTCATTGTGAATTTATCTCACATGGTCATAGATGATTCATTTATTCATTCATCCGCTAGGCAATCACTGAGAGCCTGCTATATACCAGGCACCATGCTAAGTAGTTGGTGCTATGTTGCTAAGTAAAACATGTATGATACTTATTCTGAGGCTCCCAGGGACTAGGTTAGAGACTCACAGAGCTTTTGCCTTCCTGATGATTTTTCTTCACTCTTTGGCAGATGCCAACTTGTTTTCAATCTCTGCAGGGTCACTGCTGTGCGGTGACTTTTGCTGCTCTGCTCTGGACCTGGCCATGGCTTGCTGCGGCTACTACCACAGGATTCATGCTTTCACTGTCCTTGAGAACTATTCTCTCCCAAGGGGTGCTTCCTTGGCTCCTTGTTGTTAAATGACCAACACTGTTGATTGGGCTACCCAAAGGCCATTTCCCACCCTCTTCTACTATGATGCCTCCAACTACAGAGGCTAGGTGGTCAAATACATACTTATTCAGTTTCTTTTTATCCCCTGGCCCCAGAATTCTGCTGGGGGGAATTCTGGGGAACTTGCTTCATTGATAAAAAGGGACACATGCAACTGGTAAGCACTTCCAAATTTCTCCTTCTTCCTGATTGAAAGCAGAAATCATGGCTGGAACTTCAGCATTTTTGTGTGAATGTGAGGAAAAAGACCAAGACAATCACAAAGATGCCAGCCCTGACATTGATAAACCATTGAAACAACACCAGCAGCCTATGCCTCAGCACTTACTATGTAAGAAATAAACTCATCTTGTTTAAGCTGATGTAATTAGATTTTTTGTAACTTTCAATCAAATGCAATTCTTATTGACATATTTTTATGTTTTATTGATTATGTTATTACAGTTGTCCCTATTTTTTCCCTTTGTTCCTTTCTACCCAGCACCCCCCACTCCCTCAGGCAATCCCCCCTACCATTGTTCATGCCCATGGGTAATATGTATAAGTTCTTTGGCTTCTCCGTTTCTATACTGCATTTTACATCCCCATGGCTATTCTGTGACTACCTATTTGTACTTCTTAATCCCCTCACCTCTTCACCCATTCCTCCAAACAACCCCTCTTCCATCTGGCAACCATCAAAATGCTCTTTGTATCCATGATTCTATCTCTGTTCTTCTTGTTTGCTTAGTTTGTCTTTTAGATTCAATTGTTGATATATATGTATTTATTGCCATTTTATTGTTCAAAATGTTGATTTTTTTTTTGATAAGTCCCTTTAGCATTTCACAATAATGGTTTAGTGACAATGAACTCCTTTAGTTTTTCTTTGTCTGGAAAGTGCTTTATCTGCCCTTTGATTCTAAATGATAGCTTTGCTAGGTAGAGCACTCTTGGCTATAGGTTCCTGCTTTTCATGACTTTGAGTATTTCTTGCCAATCCCTTCTAGCTTGCAAAGATTCTTTAGAGAAATTGGTTGACAGTCTTATGAGAACTCCCCTGTAAGTAACTAAATGCTTTTCTTTTGCTGCTTTTAAGATTTTCTCTTTATTTTTAACCTTTGGCATTTTAATTATGATGTGTCTTAGAGTGGGCCTCTTTGCTTCCACCTTGTTTGGGACTCTCTGTGCTTCCTGGACTTGCACGTCTATTTCCTTC